>JAQGCP010000969.1:0-13927 GCA_034699885.1 Acrobeloides thornei | reverse complement strand
AAACAAAAAATGCTCCATTTTTCATGATCTTTCCGAATATATCATTTTTTCATATGGTTGTAACTGACTGGACTGGTTCTTTAAAATAAAATCAGACTCAAATTCGAAAAATTTAGGCTTACACAACCCTGGTCCACTGCCTAAAATTAAAATTTACCTCATTTGCTTAAAAATAGTACTTTTTCCAGACTCTGGTCCTCCTAAAATATGTGTAACAATTATATATATAAGCCAAAAAAGATACCTAACAACAAAATTTTAATCATTTTTTGACTTTTAATTTTTTCAACAGCAATTCCGTTTTCAATATTTTGATTTATTATCTTAATATCTTTGATCTCTTCCGAAGTTACATATGCCACTGGTCGACTCATACAAAACCCCATATTATCACCACAAATGCAACTAGCGGTCATGAATGACATCTAAAATAGAATTCGACTTAATCACATACATAAATATGAATTTTTATAACTTCATAAATTCGCGTCATTCCACCTCATTTGAATTTCACTTCCTATAAAGTCTGTTTTTCGCAAATAATGAGTTGCGGATTTTTTAGAAAAACAAAAATCGACAAAGTCAATCCGTATGTAAAATGGGCTTTCAGGATTTTTTTAAGCTCAGGATCATCAACAAAAAATAGACTTTCCTTGTTTATTAGTACAGTATTAGGGAAAATTTGTGAGATAAAAATATTAGATCTACAACTTAATCGATAGCGGTGACCTTAACTTTTTTCTACAAGCTCGAACAACATCGGCTATGAATCATTTCCACACAAAATTTTATGGAGAACAACTTTGCGAACATCACTTTTTCTGAAAAGTTCATTTAAAGGACCAGTCCACTTTAGGGAGTTGATACCATCTTATAGAGCACAAAATTTGAAACATTTTTTACTTTTACGGCATTACTTGAAAATCTAACGATAAAAAGTTATGAGTGAAGCAAAATTGCGAAAAAAATTTTCACATGAGTTTAAACATTAAAACGAAGAGCTAGTACCTTGGGGCGGCGTGTAATGTTTCTTCATGTAGTAGTCTTTATAGTATTATTTAATTAAATACAATGAAGTAGACTATTAAGTTTTCTTTAACACGGAAAAGACAGAGATACACTTAGGATCCTGGAAACAGCTAATTTATGGAAAATTCTTTCAAATTCCTACGCATAAATTTTTTTATATTTTATTGTTAAGCATGAAACAATAGCTAGAGAAGAGTTTTATTAATCATCTAATATATTCTTAAACGAATAAGAGTATAAAAAATATCCATCTAGACAACAAGCTTACAATAAATCTTTGCTTTATCACACAGGAAATGAGTGGCAATTACTTTCAAGGTATTATTACGTATGAGGAAGTAGAAAAAACTCAATTTATGGAGTTCCAGAGCACGAAACATGAGGCAAGGCTAGGGATTTAAGAGTGGGTATTTACATAAGTTTTCATTATAATTTATTTTCTAGAAATGCTAGGTCAATCGCTCGAAGAGTATACATCTTTTCATGTCCATTATTAATTTGTAGAGTTTTTGATAAACCAAGACCGAAAAAAGTTCAAAACAGAAACTGGATATTTTAGATCCTACCCGACGAAACCGAAACCGATTGGTCAAAACCGATGAAGACAAAACGAAAACCAAAAAAACGAAACCGTTTGCCCAAAACTGAACCGAAAAGTGCATGCTTTTCCACAAAAACAACCAAAATTTTTCACCAAAAAATTTCAAAATTTTCCATTTTTTTAACAAAATGATAATTTCCTGAGAATATTCATCTTAAAAATAATTATTTAAAAAAATTTTTTAACTGCGCCACTAGGTTTTTCTCGAGTTTCTGAAAACTGAAACCAAAAAAAGTCGAAACTGAAAAAAATTCAAAACGAAATCGAACGTTTGAAAACCGAAACAGATTGGTCAAGATGAAAACGAAATCAATCAAGCTAAAACCGAAAAGCCAACAACGAAAAACCAGGGGTCGAAAAAGGGGCTGAGTCCCCGGGGGCCAATCTCAGCCCGGGACCGAAAATAAATAAAAATTCCAATGATGTCTGACCTGCTGTCGAACTTATCAAAGAGTAAAAACTTATTGAAATGATCTTCTGCGTTTAGAGAAAGCCCCCGCCGGTCTCGGACAGGGGCCTCGACCCCTGGGATTAGAATTAAGAATCGTTTTGAAAACTTGGTTTAATTTTCATTTTTACGCCAAAAAATTGTCTTAAAAAATCAATATGTTAACCTTTTAACTAAACGAAACAACCTTAGAATAACATAAATGAAGTTTGAATCCAATTGTCGTGCTAGATTAGCACGCAATTCTATATTTAGAGCTTCATGCCAACTCTATCTATGTAAGAAATCGATTACACTTATTAACAAATCTTGAATAAGTTTCTCTGACCCTGGTTTAGGGAAGAAGTGCGTGCATTGAGACGAAATGGGTTAATTGAGGGCCAGGAAAACGTTTTCAAGGTTCAACAGAGCGAGCAATCGATTCTTATAAGAAAACCTGGTCTTTTAGCAAAATTTTATGGTTGTTTTAGCGAAAATAAAAACTTGACAAATTTAGAAAATCTCAAAAATCATGTTTTTTGACCATCCTATCATTGTTATTTACCTCAGAATCAGGGTTTATTTAAATAGTTGAAGCCTTAGCACCTTCAATTAATTGCCATATAGATTCTATTATATTCGCATAAATTAAATATATATAGTTAACTATATCAAGTTGGCAAATTCATTCATATGAAGAATTCTTATAATAGGGTTGACATAGATACTTCGTTAAAAAAAGAAGCGCTCTCTCAGAAAAGCAGTCGTCAAATCATTAAATGCTTAGCTTGCCAGTTAGTGACGGCTGTCCCACCGGTGGGACAAAATTTTACAAGCTGTCTAGCTTCTTCAATTTAAAGCTTTTAAATTGTTGAGATATTCAACTTTCTTAGGACGACGAGGGGGGAGGTTGTGCTAAATGACCCTATACAATACTATTTATTTTAAAACTATTCTAAACATAGGTCGGAAAGCTGGGGAGAGGGATCCCCGATGAGGTGGTCCTCCACCAAAAAATCGACCTTTTTTTAGCTTTAGATAGTCTTCTGACACCCAATTTTATGGACCATACTTTTCACTTTTTATGAACCATACTTGTTAGAAGAAAATGAACTCTTGGAGAAAAAAGATATTGAATAAAACATATTTTTTATGTCCTACTACATTAAACGTGTAATGTGTGTCTGTTTGTTTGTCCAGATGATCTCGGGAACGCTTGATTTATACCCTGAGTGCAATTACAAAAGTTGTAGGGAACGATGAGAAAAGACGATTGACATCGAAATCGGACAAAAAAATTTTCCAATTTTTTACCAAGATCAGTATATACTGAGTTTGAAATGTAAATATATACATTTCATTCTTGTCCTTATATACTGAGCTTGATTTAGCTCGGAAGTTCTGCTCGGAGTCACAACCCCGAGCGCGGGGCGCTCGGCTCACGATACTATGTCAATATTTATTTAATGATGCATTTAAAAAATTATTCTATACCAAACTTTTAAATTGACACTTTTAATATGGCATCAATGCAACTATCTACAACTAATAACATGCAAACAACGGCATGTGAAAAATCTTTTAAATTCTCTGAGATTTTCAACTTTGTGGGGGGAGGTTGTGCTGAATGACCCTGTACGAAAAAATAAATGATTTATTTTAAAAACTATTCTAAACCAGCATTTTGAATTGTCACTTTTAATATGACATCGATGCAACTTTCCACAACTCGGTCTATATTTCGAGTATCTAAGGCGTTTGTAAAGTGTATATGCATGGATTTACGAAGATTTATGGGTTTCTGAGCTTCATTTGCTTCAAAAAGCTTCAAGAAGCGAATTCTTACATATTCAGATGCTTCTTTATATTCATTTGAGCCTAAATTTAATTTAAAAATTATACAATTTTTAAAAATTTGCGTTTTTTCGGTAAAAAATTCCAAATACAAAAAATAGTCAAAATAGTCAATTTTGAGCCGTGTTTTAAGAGACGCTTTCTGGAGAAGTTGAAGGTCCTAGGCAATAAAGATTCAGTTGGGCTTTCAAACATAACTAATTTTTAAGAAGGCAATGAGAGAATTGTTTAAAAATGTTTCTGATTAAAACCGAGCAGCACGAAAAATACTTTTTAGTTCGTCAAGTTGGATAACTTCCGTTTTCAGCTATTTTTTTGAAAATTCACATGTGGAAAAATTCCATGACAATCGTTGAGCTGAATCGAAAAAAATGTTATACATTAATATATTTTGTGATGGGGAACATTTTTAGCTGGTTTTTGAAAAAATCTGAAAAACTTCATTTTTCCGACCTATAAAAGCTGAGGCGACAAGTTGGTAAAGTCGAAAAAAACGTGGAAACATTCTTGACGAAATCTGGAAAGGAAAATGTGATTTTACCAAAAAGTGTTATATTTTCAATGTGCCTAGGTCCCGTAGGAATGTATCATGGGATGAAAAAACGCCACCATAAAATTCAGCGTACCCGAAAACGGTAGAATCATGTCATTTTTATATTCAGTCATTTAAAAAAATGCGCGTTCTCGAACATTGAAAATCTTGTATCAAATACGCATTGACGGGTTAAATTCGATTCCCCCTTTATGGAAATCCTTCGTTGATATTTTTACCCAGAACTTTGTCATCTTCTTGTAATTTTAATCTCCTCTTACGCAAACTTCAATTAATTTTTTACGCTGATTAACTTGTTTAAATAACAAATTATGACGATGATGTTTAGGTAAGTGTTAAATAAAAACAATACCTTTATAAGAATTATAACAAGCTTTTAACGGATAAATTGGCAAACGTTCTTTGAAAATATCGACTTTATTTAAGAATAAAATGATAGCAGTCTTATTCGTGAAAAGTGGATTCTCGATCATTTTCTTGAATAATTCCTGTGAGTATTTCAATCTATTCTATAAAAAGTTGTAAACATTTTTTGAATTTGGTCATTTAGGCATACGGACTAGATTTGCCAAAATTTTTTACTGAACAAAATTTACTAGACAAAAGTTATCGACAAATTTTATCAGACAAAATTTACCAGATAAATTTTATCCACAAAATTATCCGTACAATTTTTACCGAACAAAATTTACCGAACAAATTTTACTAGACAAAATTTACCAGATGAATTTTACTAACAAATTTTACCATAAATTTGATTTTTGCTAAATAGTTCATACCAGTTATCTGTAAAATTTGTACGGTAAATTTTATTCAGTAAAAATTGTCGGTAAAATTTGTCTGGTAAAAAAAATTGGTAAATTTAGTCCGTTTGCCGTCATTTACCATTTTCTGAGATCCATCATCAAGCATTTGGTTGTACCCAGATAGCTCTGCAATAAATAAGATTCCATTCACACTATCAAAACAATGTATCCATTTTCGTTGTTCAGTTCTCTGCCCACCGACATCCACCATTCTAATAAAACAAAATTAAGATTTTTTTCGCAAGGTGGTGCACAAAAGTGGATTTTTGTAATTTTTGTAAACGAAAATTTATTTTTCTGAAAAGAGGAAAAATAAAAAATTACCTCTCTAGGGGTAATTTTATGCGGGGAATCGACTAATCGCATTCCAGGACCCTGAAAATGCAATCGATTTTTCTCTGAAGCAGGACAGGGAAGATTTCAAGGTTCGGTAATGCGCGATCGATTCTCACAGCATAAAATTAACCTAAAGGGATCATTTTTAGACATATAAATTTCCCGGTCTCAAAAATTACAAAATCACTTTTTACGTCACCATATAATTTTTAAAAATCACCTAAGATTATAAGTTCTATACGGGAACTCGATTTCGGTAATCCCAGTTGTTGGAATTCTTGCTCTGAGCATATCTTGCTCATTTGGCTTATAATTCAGAATAAGGATACGATCAAGATGTTGTAAAAAACTAAAAATTGAAAGCTTGTTTTGATTCGCTAAAATAAAAATTTTTTTGGCCCGGTGGGGAGAGGGGGTCGAACCATTTCCGTTTAAGATGGCTATTGCGCTACCAACTACATCTTACGACTTAAGCCGATTTTTTAAAATTTTCATCTCTGTCGCTTAATTTTAGTTAGGGATATCATCATTGGAATACAAAAAACCACCTCATTGTCAAAGAAATCAATTACATTTCATAAATTATTCATATAGGTTCTAGGAATTTAGATTTAAAAAAATCACTTACTATACAGCTGAATCTAATATGATAATTTCATGCTGCCTGTCTAAAATTTTTCGAATAAATTCAGATTTTGATATGCGCTTGATTCTTTGAGATAATTCTTCATCATATTCAATATGGTTTAAATGGGTATTCATGTAATACTTTACGAACTCGTCAATATCGACCTTCAAAATGTTACAGGGTATAAAAAAACACGATTCTTTTTCAATTTTTCAAGTTGTTTAATATTCACCAAAATAACCCTATAGTGGCTGCAGTGCCGTAGGCAGGATTTCTTGACGGGGAGGGGCATAGTAATGTTTTTTCAAAATTTTATGAAAAATTATAAGAGGGACTCTTATAATAAAGAGAAAAAATTAAAATTTTACGGCTACGGGGGAGGGGACATGTGTGGAAAAAAGTTGGGTCTTCTGACTTCGGTGGATCAGTAGAATTGATTGATAGCTGGTTCCTTGATAGCTTTTGTGATAGTATGAGGTTTTGGGATTTTAAAGTTTATTGAGAAATTAAGTTACAGAAAACATCTTCGAAAATTCAATTTCTATGATAGTTTATATATCAAAATTAGGATGATGCAAGAAGTGAAAGAGGTTTGGAGTTACAAAAACTGATATAAAAAGCTAATTAAGAGTTAAAAAGTAAAGGTGCATACCCTGAGGACATGTGCGCTTGATTCTTTGAAATAATTCTTCATCGTATTCAATATAGTTTAAATGGGTATTCATGTAATACTGATTTTGTGCATAGAAAACCTCTATAGGGGTATTTTAAGAAAAATACAAAACTTGAAAAATTTGGAAAAAAAATCGTTTTAGTCAAAAATTTCAAAACTCATGTTTATTGGGGAAAACATCTATGAATTATTATTTACCTCAATACTATGATGTATTTCTATTTTTAAGTCATTAGCTCCTTTAATTAATTTCCATATCGATTCTATTATATTTGCATAAATTAAATATGCATAAGTAACAATATCAGACTCGGAAAATCCATTCATATGAAGAATTCTTTAAAATGACATCGTCAAGACAGAGGGCCTCTATTAGAGGAAATATACTTATCGTTTTCCCTCTAATAAAGGCCCCCTTTCCAAATGAAGCCCCAAAAAAGAAAAAAACGAAAAATCGGGAGTTCTGGTTATAGAAAAGATTTGGTACTCTTAAAGGAGAGGGACACAAAATAACATGATTTTTTCAAAAATTTTTCCTAAAAATGATCCCTTTGGAGACAATTTTATGCGGGAAATCGATTGAGCGCAGTTCCGCAGCGTGTGCTCAATCACTGATTCAGGGAAGGGGGATATGTGTATTGAAACGAAAATGAGCTTGCCAGCCTAGCTAGTAGACTGGAAGGCTGGCAAGCTAGTAGGATCACTAGCCTTGTAGGCTGGCAGACTGTATGCGGGAAGCTAGTATGCTGGCTAGCTAGTAGACTGGAAGGTTGTAGGCTGGCAAGCTAGTAGGATGGTAGGCTGTACTCTCCAAAATCCGAATCAAGGTCAGAGAAAAGTTTTCACGCTTCGAGAATGCGTGAAATAGATTTCACACCTAGAAAACCTGTTTTCCTGCAAATTTTCGAAATTTTCGTTTCAATACATACATTTCCCTTCCTTGAATCAAGGTCAAGAAAGCATTTCACGCGGCGGGAATGCGCACAATCGATTCCCCGCATAAAATTACCCCTAAAGAGATTAACTCGAACTCGATCTTAAAATAAAATCAGATTCTAATTCGAAAAAAATTTAGGCTTACACAGCCCTGGTCCACTGCCTAAAATTAAAATTTACCTTATTTGCTTAAAAATAGTACTTTTTCCAGACTCGGGTCCTCCTAAAATATATGTGTAACAATTATATAAGCATGAAAAAAGATACCTAACAACAAAATTTTAATCATTTTTTGACGTTTAACTTTTTCAACAGCAATTTCGTTTTCAATATTTTGATTTATTATCTTAATATCTTTCATCTCTTCCGAAGTTACATATGAGACTGATCTACTCATACAAAACCCCATATTATCACCACAAATGCAACTAGCGGTCATGAATGACATCTAAAATAGAATTTGACTTAACCGTATACGTAAATATGAATTTTATAAATTCATACATTCGCGTCATTCCACCTCATTTGAATCCTACTTCCTATAAAGTCTATTTTTCGCAAATAATGAGTTGCGGGTTGTTTAGACTCTATTCCCAAGGCGTAGGTTCAAATCCGAAGGTGAACATTTGTTTGTCTCATTTTGTGTTTGCAAAGATGTCAAGAAAACTATTTTTTAGAAAAACAAAAATCGACAAAGTCAATCCGTAGCGTTGTAAAATGGGCTTTCAGGATTTTTTTAAGCTCAAGATCATCAAAAACGGATGAAAATTGACGGAGGAGATGCGTTTTTCCTCTATAGAGATAGAAATGTCGAGAAAGAAATTTCTCTATAGAGAAGAAAAAGTTTCAAAACGCATCTCCTCCGTCAGTTTTTATCCGTTTTTGATGATATTGAGTGTAAAAAATTCTGAAAGCCTATTTTACAATGCTACAGATTGACTTTGTCGATTTTTATTTTCTAAAAAATAGTTTTCTTGACTTCTAAAAAAAATTGTCTTAAAAAATCAATATGTTAACCTTTTAACTAAACGAAACAACCATAAAATAACATAAATGAAGTTTGAATCCAATTGTCATGCTAGATTAGCACGCAATTCTATAGCTAGAGCCTCATGTCAATTCTATCTATGTGGGAAATCGATTACACTTATTACCAAACCTTGAAAAAGTTTCTCTGACCCTGGTTCAGGGAAGAAGTGCGTGCATTGAGACGAAATGGGCTAATTTAGGGCTAGGAAAACGTTTTCAAGGTTCAGCAGAGCGAGCAATCGATTCTTATAAGAAAACTTGGTCTTTTAGCGAAATTTTAGGGTTGTTTTAGCGAAAATAAAAACTTGACAAATTTAGAAAATCTCAAAAATCATGTTTTTTGACTATCCTATCATTGTTATTTACCTCAGAATCAGGGCTTACTTAAATAGTTAAAGCCTTAGCACCTTCAATTAATTGCCATATAGATTCTATTATACACTGCTGGACAAAACTTTAAAGGCACTCGATTTTTTGGTAGTTTTAAGATATTCATAGCTGATATGGACTCAGATCCTAGCTAGTTAGATGAAGAATGGCCTAAAACACCATTTCCAATCCATAAAGCCTCATACAAGATGGGAAAAATCGAAATTTTCCTCGAAAACCCGAAGATGTCGATTTTTCGGTTGGCCATAACTTTAAAGGCACTGTCAATTAATATGTTTTATACAGCGGAACAAACATAAACTCAACAAAAACATGAAACAAAAATCATAATTAATAATCGGTTGATCCACCATTTCGATTAATGACTTGGAATATGCGATTTTGCATGCTCTGGACAAGGTTGTTGATGGTGTTCTGGTCGATTTCCTGCCAGGCTCGTTCAATCGCTGTGCGGAGCTCAGCAACGTTCTGAAATTGACGATTTTCTGCGTAAACACGACGAGCGAGAATTCCCCAAAGGTTTTCGATAGGATTCAGATCCGGAGAATATGGTGGCCAGTCCAGAACAGCAATTCTTTGCGCGCGTAGCCATCCCATAGTGGCTTGGCTGACATGAATTGGCGCATTATCCTGCTGGAAGATGAAGTCTTGACCGTGGTGGAGCCGAAGAAACGGCAGTAAACGTTGGCGGAGCACTTCTTGATAGTCTACTGAGTTCATCCGATGCGTCGTGAACAAGATTTCAAGCTTTCCTGTAGCCGAGAATGCCGCCCATACCATGACACTTCCACCACCTTTCGTTCGCTTCGAAAAAAACCTTGGCTCCTTCCTCAAATCGTGCCAATAATAACGATCTCCGTCCGGCCCATCCAGATTAAACTTTTTTTCATCCGAGAAGATGACCTGAAAAGTGTTTAATGAGTGTTTAACCCGGAAAATGATACTCTCGCTGGATCTCTAAACTCAACTCACCAGAAGCCAATTCTGGTTCATGTTTTGGCGGGCAAAAGCGAGTCGCTGACGCTTGTGGATTGCTCGGATGGCTGGCGCGCGCTTCAACTTAACTCGTTTCAGATTGGGATTCTTGTGGATGGCTCTGCGAATGGTGCGTGACGACACATTCAGGTCCAATTCTTTCTTGATAGAGGTCGAAGTCTTCGCTGAGTTCGATGCAACTCGATAAATGCGGCGCTTATCTCGTTCGGAAAGCTTACTGGGGCGTCCACCAGGATTTTTCTTGCCATATTCTGCGGTATTCTGAAGGTAATTGTCCACAACGGTGGGCGAACGGCCAATCAATCTGGCGATTTCTCGATGGCTCTTGTTTTCAGCATCGAAAGCTTGGATTTGGCCTTTTTCGAAGTCGGAAAGTTTATTTCTTTTCGGCATTTTGCTAAAAAATGATGGAAAGTATCGAATTTAATGTAAAAATCAATAATCGAGTGAAATAAAGTGTTTAAAACCGAATATTTTGAAGTGCCTTTAAAGTTATGGCCAACTGAAAAATCGATATCTTCGGGTTTTCAAGGAAAATTTCGATTTTTTCCATCTTGTATGAGGCTTTATGGATTGGAAATGGTGTTTTAGGCTATTCTTCATCTAACTAGCTAGGGTCTGAGTCCATATCAGCTATGAATATCTCAAAACCACCAAAAAATCGAGTGCCTTTAAAGTTTTGTCCAGCAGTGTATTACAGGGTGGTTCAAAATTATGGAACGGACTTTAATTTTTACTTTTTATTCATTTTACTGTTATTTAAACTTGTTTTTTAGTGTTATAATGAAGAGTTTATCAAATTTGAGAGATGCTATTATTCACGCGTATAATCGTTAATCGTTTGGTTTTGAATAAAAATTTTTATAAACTTTATCATATAAACATAAGGTTCAAGTCCGTTCCATAATTTTGAACCACCCTGTAAATCATGAATGCTTTTCTTAGCTCTTATCATGGACTTAAATTCTCCTCATTTTCTCTCGATATTTTGCGTGTGGTATCGCGTTATGGGATCCACGAAATTGCGAGCGTATTTAAATGAGAAACTTACCGAATAAAATCCCTTCGTCGGCATATTCTTGTCATTCGGCCCAAATCTACATCCTTGATGTTCACAAATCCAGTATCTTTTCCCTCATTTAGTCACATCATTCATTGGCTGCTGACAATTGTAGCATAGCATCGAGCCATGTAATAGTCCTTGTGGTACAAGCCAATTTTCAAAGTCATGAACAGAAAGATGTATCTTCTCTAAAAATTCAAAAAGGGTCATTTGGTGTAATTCAAGAGGTTGCATCATTTTTTAAACTATAAAATAATGAGAAATTAGATGCAAAGAGCTGTAAAAAAGATAATCTATTCAAGTTTGATGTAAGGAAAAAAAATAAAATTTCACCACAAAATAGAAAAACCATAGTTTGAACATGACTTCTGGGACTTTAAACTTTATGCTGGCTATTGGAGTACCTATTCGATACTAGCTCCAAAGTTTTCATTAAATTTGATCATCAACTTCAAAACCTATAGGGCTTCGCGCTGCAATTGCCAAATCCGGTGATCTTGGTCTTAAAAAATTCGTCATCAACCATATTTTGATGAAATAGAACGATTTTTTCGATAAACTTTCAAAAAAGAATGCAAAAAATGTTGTGAATTTTGTCGCCTTTTGGATGCCATTTTTAGGGGCTTTTTTGAAAGTTTATTGAGAAAATCGTTCTATTTCATCAAAATATGGTTAATGAAGATTTTTTTAAAACCAAGATCACCGGATTTGGCAATTGCAGCGCGAAGCCTATGGTTTTGATGTTGATGATCAAATTTAATGAAAACTTTCACAAAAATTGCCTGAACTGCAATATAGCTTGAATATTAAAACGAAAATCAATTAAATTTGAATTTTCAAAAATCCACAACTCGGTATTTCCAAAAAAAACAACCTTTATAACGCCACCCCTTAACGCCATCGCCAAAAATAGAGGTTAAATCGGATTTCTTCGAGCGAAAACATTTTGGATAGTTAATTGTCTGGGGAATATTTTGTAAAAAAATTATTGAAAAATCTTTTATTTTCGTCGAGATATAGCCTTTTGAAATGAAAAAGAGTCATAATTTTACAAAAAAACATATCTACGTGAGACCGAAGCCTTATCCACTAATTATTTTTGTAAAAAATTTAATAGGATCCCAATTTTTAAAAATACTATCGCCCGAAAAAATCTGAGCTGTTCTCGACTTTTGGCGGATTTTTGAAAATAGGGTAAAAAATGGATTAAACAAATGACATCAACTTCAAAAGGCCATATTTCGGCGAAAATAAAAGATCTTTTAATAATTTTTTTATATAAAATATTCCTCATTCAATTAACTATCCAAAATGAGGTCGCTCGAAGAAATCCGATTTAACCTCAATTTTTGGCGAATTTCACTCTAGGGTTGACATTATATTGAGACTCGATTGTAATTACTTACAAAATATCTTACCTCAAATGTATCAAAGACCATTAATAATGAGTTAGAGCTCCCATGAATTCGTTACTAAATTTTTGACTTTACTATTTGCGCATCCGACACGTTCGGATGCGTTCCGAAACCACGCGTATACAACCTCCCCTCCCAAATTTCGGTGGGGGGAGGTCGCCCACAGATCAAAATGAGCCCCGTCCGCAAACGGGGCTCAAACAATTTTGCAGCCGCCCGGAGCCCACGGGCGGGCAGCAAAATTTAAAAGATATATCATTTTTTAAATAAAATAATCATTTTTTTATAAAAAATTTTCAGCAAAAATGTCCTATCTTTATTTTTTCACCAAAAATGTTCATTTTTTGAGCATTTTCAGCTAGAAAACAAGCATTTCTCAAAAACATTTACTCCTGCGGCGCTGGTTGATTGTCCTGAGCGTTGAAATTAAATATTTATGATGGAATTTGCTGAAAACTGTCAAAACATAAAATCACTCTTTAAAACTCGGGAAGTTTTGATTTAAAAAAAGACCCAGTTATCTCTCGTTAGGGTCATTTTGTTACCAATATGTCACTATGGAAGGGGGAATCTGATACCCATTGCCCATAAGTGTTAAATTTTTTTTATAGAAAAAAGCTTGCAAACAAATAACAAAAAATGCTTCATTTTGAAGAAATATATAAGTATGAAATGTTAGAGATGACATATACTTTTAAGGACAAGTCTTTTAGCCCACGCATTTTATTGTTTACATTGAAAATTCAAAAAGACAGCCTCTCTTATCAATTTTCGAAAGCACTCGAAGACACTTCCTATTAGCATCTTATAGCTGGTTATACAACCAATCAATAAAGTCATTATGATAAGTTTGTAAAAGGGACTTATTTAAAGGGGTCAGATAATAAATCAATAAAAAATTTATATAAAAATCAAAAAATTACAATGATATAAACTGACCGAGCGCCTACAGCGCTCTCGGAATCTTCGAGAAACGGATATAGAAAAAGCGATAATGTGAAACTTAGGCGCTCGATTTTTTGAATCGATCGCAACCAAGTTCATTTTATAGGCTTGCCTAAATCGAATATGAAGTGTTTACCATTTGTTCTTGACCTATTTACAGGTTTTATGAACAGAAATCATAATATATTTAAGCAAAAACTTTATACCGTTTAACAGAATCGAAAACAAATTTTATTGTTTCACTAC
>JAQGCP010000968.1:0-13939 GCA_034699885.1 Acrobeloides thornei | reverse complement strand
AAAAATCGAAATATTTAACAAGATTTTGAAACATGTTACATGTTTTTATGACGCAAAACATGTAACATGTTTCAAAACCTTGCTAAATAGGTTGATATACATTTCGAAAGTGATTTGGACCCCTTGTGATATTTCGAAAGTTAACATTTCGGAAGTACAGTGAAACCTCGTACAGTAAACCTTTTACATTTCGAAGGTTTTCGTTTCGATAATTAGTCCTCCGAAACGTTTATTTCCGAAATGTTTACTTACAAAATGTATATCAACCGCTAAATGTTTCGATTTTTCTAAAACAAACAACTTGCTATACACCATCACAAAAGTTGTTATTTAGGCCAAGATCTACAAAACCAAAAATATTTTTTTCACGTAGATAGCCCCCTGTTTGGAATAAATTTCTTTTGAAAAAATTTTAAAAAATTTCCCTGACTCCCTACAAAATTTTTTTAAACTGATTTGTGAAATTAGATTCGGTACATTAGATACGGAAATTAGATTCCGAAAAAAAGTAAGTGAAATTCGTTACTAGTGCCAAAAAACTAACGTTTGAGGTAGGAGGTCAGCCAAAATCTAACGATTTAATTACGGAGGAGGAGGTCAAAAATCCGAAACAAAGCAAACATAATTTAAGGACAGCCCCTAAGAGGGACGGCACTAGGCCCCTCTCGTTACCGAGCACATTCATCACGGCCACTCGTTACGGCCTCTCGTTACAGAATCCGCTTGTTACGGCCTGCCAGGGGCGTTGCTAGGATTTCAAAAATGGGGGAGGGGGAAATCATAAACAACTTTTTTATGAAAAAATTTAATTTTTAAAGTTAAAATTAATCGTGTTCTGTAACGAGAGGCCGTAAGGAATGGCCGTGAATTTGCGTCGTAACGAGGGGCCTAGTGCCAGGGGGACCAAGGGGATTTTTTTCAACATTTTGAAAAAATTTTTCGGTGTGGATTCATGATTGTTAGATTAACTTCCTTTTTTTTAAATTTTCTATGCCGTGGGAAGACTGATGCACGTTTTGTAATATTTTTTTATAATAAATGACCTTTAGAACAGAAATTTTTGTTTGTCCGAACTTCGAACTTTTATTTTTTGTTTGAATATTTTCTCATTTAGTATGGGTAATTCTAAGTCAGGTTTTAAATTTGATGATGTTCAGACTTTACAAGAGTTACTTGGAAAAGAGAAAAAGGCTGAATTTGACCAATATGTTCAGGTCAGGCGCTATTTCAAACAGGATTTTTTGGAGAATAAAATTTAAGCAGCTTCTATTAGGCAAAAAACGGCATTAGGACGGGACGTGCCGCATAATCGTTCAAAAAAAGAATTTCTCACACAATTTATCAGGGGGAAGTTCGAGGACTTGGAATTTTTGACTAATAAAAGTTCGAGGCAGTGCCGTAGGCCGGGGGGGGGGTGGGGGTAACTATCCCCTGAATTGGAAAAATTAGAATGAGGAGATGAAGATTTATTTGTACAAAATCAAGGGATACTATTTTGGTTTATGAAGAAAATCTTTCCTTATTTGTTTCTGGAGGTAACTTTCTTTTTTAGGTCCTTTCCAACCTCCGCCAATATCATCTGATGTCTACTTTTTATGAGAGAGCAATGAAATTCTCCAGCCAAGACCGGTTTATATGGCTGCAATTTGCTTTGTCTTTAATCTGTAGTGGTCGAGCTTCGAGAGCTGCGAAAAACCTCCAGCATTGTGTGAATATTGAAGCCCACGATGAAAATGCTTGTTTGGAGCATATGCTAATAGCTAAATTGCATATCGAACAACTGGGGGACTACAATTTAGGTGAGCTGTGGTGGAGAAATTGTTGAAAGGGAATTTTTAGTGTTGGAACATGCCGCAAAAGCCATAGAGTTGGCTAAAGGAACATGGTTGAATGGAAGATGTAGATTGTTATATGCTCTAGGATTTAGGTATTTATTGTGATTTTGAGTGATGACCGTAATTTTAAATTTTTCCGTTCTGTTTTTCACAAACAATGCAATTTTTGAGCAAAAATTTTACAAACAACAATAAATTTTTGATCGCCGCAAGCCTGGCATAAACTGATTAATTTTTTTAGCCTCAAAACCCAATCAGAAGTGTCATTTGCTCTGAGAAAACTCCTTTTGTCCGAATCTATACAACACTTTGTAAAAGCCGTGGAATTGGACCCACACGATGAGCTAGCCCATTTATATACGGCTTTGGAATATGCTTTGGGTAAATTTGAGAGCCATTTTTATTTTTTAAATTTTATTTTTTAGCTAGAGACGTAGATTTGGCTTCGGAGCACTGCCAAATATCATTGGAGAAAAATCCCGAGCAGCCAGCTGCAATTATGTTGATGGCACTATTATTTTCGGCTAGGAAGGACTACAAAAGTGCTTTGGAATTGGTTATTGGCGTTTTGAAGGATTTTCCAGATTATTACGGGTTGCTTGTACTACGGCTGAAACTTGAAGCGAAATTTGGTGCGTGAACCAATTGATTTTTGGGCTTAAAATTGTTATGATTATTTCTTGCTTGTGGTTTCTTCCAGACACTATCGAGGGGCAATCCACCAATTGTTCCATCCCTCCTCCGAAATCAAAAAATGAAAATTTTTTCATAATTCCTAAGTTATCTCATGTTTTTACCCATTATTTCTGAAAGATTCAAAAAACGATTTTGACCCAATTTTGAGTCAAAAAATTTATCAAAAATCGATTTTTGTATATCATAGTTTTTGTGCTAATTTTAGATTTAAAAATTACATATGCCAAAATTCATTTTTAAAATTTTTAGGCCGTGTGGAAGAAGCATTAAACATCTCGAAGCACTTGCTGAATTTTTGGAGAAAAATGCCTGCCAATTATAATGAATTTTTCCATGAAGATGAAACTATTACTCAGACCCAGCAGAATGGATTTGACTCGTCGGTTAAGGGCACCGATTCTGTGGCTGGGACTGCGACTAGACAGGTTCAAATATTTGTCACTAGAAAATTTTATTTTTGAAAAAATTTTAGGGCCCTGTCCAAATGTCGAGTAAAGATGCACTTGGAACAGTGACTCCGATTTTTTCAGCCCCTTTGGGTATTTCTGCGCCATCATATGTGTCATTGAGTAATGCTGCAGTTGATGTTACAGGTGGATGAAATTTTGAATTCGCATTGATTTAAAAATTTTATAGATAACGCCTCAGTTTTGGCTTCAATGGATGCTAAATTATCCGAGTACGGTGGTGCTGCCTCAACAATTTCAGAGTCGATAGGAATTTTGTCGTCGTCTAGTCGCTCTTGGACCATGTACACAACCTTTAGAATACAGGCCAACATTTGGGTGGAGTTGGCCGAGCTATTTTTGGAGATGGATAGAGTGGCGGACGTTCAGGCGTGTGTGGAAGAAGCGTGCAATATATTCCAGAATTCGCATCAAGCCATTTATTTGAAGGTTATATTATCGTTATTCATAATAAATTGTTGTGTTTGTATATTTGTATGCCTGCTTGTTCATATTTTTATCTTAATTGCGATTCAAAATCAATTTTTGAGCTCAAATACTATTTTATAATCAAAAGTCGATTTTTAGATCAAAATTGACTCAAACATCGATTTTTGACAGGGTTTTAAGATTTTTCCTTCAAAATCAAAACTTTCGCGTTTTTTTACATAACTTCAAAACAAGTCGATTGGAGTCGTTTTTGGAAAAATTGCGTTTGGTCCCATATTAGTCACTCAGTCTATTTTGACCTCAAAAGTTGGAATTTTGAGCTCGATTTTTTTTCCAAAAATGTATAAAAAAAATCTATTTTGAATTTTGGCTATTTTGAAAAATTTTTATCTCAAAATATCCCAAAATTATTTTTACCCACAAAATTGAATTTATAAAATTTCAGGGTCGTTTATTCCAAGTTCGTGCGAATAAAATTGCCAGCCAAGATGCAGCCCTGAGTAAAAGACTACAAAATGAAGCGAAGTCCTGTTTTCTTGGAGCCTTGTCTTTATTTCCTGCACATATCCCGTCGCTGAAATCGCTCGCAGATATCTACCGCAGAGAAGGAAATATGAAAATGGCTGAAAAAATGTTTTGGTAAGCGATTTTTTGGATATTTTTATGCTGAAATATTTTCGTGCATCCTTATTTTTTGTGATCAAATTTGATTTAAAAAAATTTTTAACTCTTAAAATCTACATTTTTAGTGATATTATCAATATCGAGCCATTGGATTCGAATATTTGGCACCAGCTTGGTCGTATCCTTGCCGAACAAACCAGATTTGAAGAGGCCAACGAGTGCTTCGACACCGCTAATTCACTGGATACGAATACTCCGATCATACCTTTTTCTGTAATACCTAGATTAATTAAGCCTACCTTTATATAATTTAATGTATGCTTTCTATGCTATTAGGAATTGTATTTTTATTTGTATAATTTAATGCATATGTTTACAGAGTAGTTTACAGTATATCAGGCTCGTATCCAGGATTTTCAACTTTTAGCGAATTTTTTCTGATAGGTAGGGGGTTTGGAATAAATTTGACGAAAAATTTTATTTGGCTAGAAAATTTTATTTTTGACTAAATTTTCCAAAAATTGATTTAGTTTTTGAGTCTAAAAATTCATTTTTTTAAATATGAAAAAATTCTTTGTACAAATCCTATTTTATGGTTCGCTTCATTTCCCTTTTTTATTTTTGTCTTTCCTGCGCAATAACTGCTTATATAAAATGTCTATCCCATATATTTATGACTAATTTATTAAAATAAATTTTTAGTATTGAGAGGCCGAGCACTAACGCGTGGGGAGGGGAGAAAAGGAGAAGTGAGTGTGAAATTTTTCGAGTGATTTGCACACTCATCTCTTCTCCTTTCCTCCCGAGCGCTTTCCAGCGAAATTTTTTGTTCACACTCACCTCTTCTCAAAATCAAAAAATTCTTTAAGATTCGGGTTCCCTATGTCGAAAATCCGCAAAAGTAAGCTAATTTGGAGAAATTTTTTGAAAAAAAATGTATTTTTAGCTCAAGGGCAACAAATGACATTAGTCAATTAGAACGGAAAAAGCGGGCATCTGTCAACGGACAATTTCTCCACTTTCCAGTTGTCAAAATCAAAAAATTCTTTTAAATTCGAGTTCCCATGTCGAAAAACCTCTGAATACAAATTTCAGACTATTTGAAAAAATTCGAGTTTTTTACCTTTGGTCCCCAAAGGGTAAAAAACTTTTAACAAACTGAAATTTTTGTATTTGGGGGTTTTTCCGACACGGGGAACTTGAATCTAATGGAATTTTTTGATTTTGACCCTGGAAAGTGGAAAAATCGTCAATTGTTCGCTAGTGAAATTTGTTACTTCGTTGCCATTTGTTCCAGTGCTCAAAAAATTGAAAATTTTTTTTTCTAACTAACGTTCCCGAGATCATCTGCACAGACGTTACACGTTTATAGTAGTAGTATAATAAATAACAGCCTAAACACAAAAATTCATCTTCGATATTCACTCGCCGAATTAATCGCTTCACTTAAATCCTGCCAAAGATTTTCGGTTCCTTCTAGTCCTATATAAATTCGCACTGATCTTGGACTTACACCAAAGTCGGTGGCTGAATTGGGCTGAGCTGCTTGTTGTAGTACAATGGAGGCTGGAAGGATGAGACTTTCATGTCCGCCCCATGAGACACCGATTTTGAAGATTTTTAGGGCATCGATGAAAATTTGGATATTCACATTTTCTTTGAAGACGAATGAGAAGAGTCCGGTAGTGCCTAAAATATAAAGGATGGTAAAAATTCTTTGTCGAACACATAAAAATCGAACTTATTAAAAGTTTTATAAAGATTATAAGCTTTCTTGACCAATTTTCTTCAAGATTTTTCCGGTACGGTCCCAGACGCGGGTGATGGAGTTGCCAAACTCCAGTCAAGGAAAAATATTTTGGACACAAGGGGGAACTGAACCCTTTCGCCACTTTCGTGTCAACAAACATTTAATTTCAGACTAATTGAGTTGCCTGATTTGCAATAAATATGTATATTGACATGAACGTGGTGAAAGTTATGTGGCGAAAGTTATAGTGCCCAAAATCATGCCATCTAGGGCTGAGCGCTTTGCGGGGGTTGTTGAAACCCCGCAGCTGAGCTGTGCCACAAATTGCTACTCATGGTTTGAACACTTTTGTGTTTTGTGCATGCACCTACTTTGCTAAAGTCGTTAACATAAATATACCTACCTATCAACCCATCCGGTAACTTTTCTAAGCCTGGATGACAAACTTTTTCTACCATCGGATTTTTTGACAGTCGTCTTGCTAATTCTAGTGCTGATTCTCCAACAGCTTTGACCCTTATGGGTAGTGTCCTTAAGCCTCTAATCAGAAGCCAAGCATCGAATGGGGACAATTTTCCACCTACATAAAGACGGGAGTCGCGGATTTTGTCTATCATAGTTTTTGAACTTGCAATAACACCTGCGATGACATCGCTGTGCCCACCTAAAATAATAAATTTCCAAAGAAAATGTATTGTAGTAGGATGATGGAAGCTTTAGGCTTCTCATTTGGCTTATTCTTGGGCTTGATTCGACAAAAATAATTTTTAAACATAAAAAAATTATCCCTACCTAAATATTTCGACGCCGTATGTATGACAATATCAACACCTAATTTGATAGGTTTTTGAAAAATGGGGCTAGCCCAACTATTATCTATCGCTACCAAAGCACCATGTTTATGAGCAAGTTTGGCTAAAGCTCCGACTTCTAATGCTTCCATAGTCCAGCTAGTCGGGCTTTCGGTATAAAATAATTTTGCTCCATATAAGGCTTCATCTATGGCCGGCAAATCTAGTCCATCCACATAAACAACGTTGATTTTGAAGCGCTAAATTTTTCTTAGTGTAAGAAATTATCGAACCCTGAAGTGTTCTAATCCAGAAATTGCCAAACTACTCCGGTGCTCCATCACCGGACCTTTTAGCATATATCCTCCGTGCCGCCAGGGGTTAGCTTTATATCATGTGGGTGTCGGTGCTGATGCGTCAAAATCGAAATTACGATGTTCCGATTTCTCGAAATTTCTCGAAATCGGAGTCGTAATTTCGAAATTCCATAAGAAATTTCCATTTTTAAGCTGAAAATGACGATTTTTGGTGAAAAATGATGAATTTTGATGAAAAATTGACACTTTTGAACATTTTTAGTGAAAATAATGAAAACAAAAATCATAATGAGGGACCATTATGATTCTCAAAATTTTTGGGCAAAAGCATAAGGGGGGATCTTTAAGACGCATTTTCTGAGAAGTTTTGAATGGGTCTCAAGGGGATGGAGCCAGGCCCAAAATTAAAAGTTCTAGATTTTTCTCGTTTATGGTTTAAAAGTAGCTTGGTGATGAGTAAATATGTGTGCTGCAAGCAAAAAATTTCACAGCTTTTTCTTCGTTGAGATATCGGTTGAGAAAAATTTCTATAACAGCATTTTTTGTGTCTCACATATTTTTGCAAGTTCAAATTAAAAAAATTTAAGCAAAATATTAATTTTTGCTTTTTCTGCACTTAAAATTTTTTTCTTACTTTCAAAATAACTTCAAATAGTCTATAAGCATCGGGGTAGCAATTTTTTACGCAAACCAGTTTATCACCAGGTTCTAACAATGTCAGCGCTACCGCAGAAATTGCTGCCATTCCACTAGCAAAGCCTAAAATTAAATTTACCTTAAAAAAATTTATTCCTGACAAGGACCTAGATGTAAAAAACGGGTCCTATTTTTTTGGCACCAATATTCTGGATTCGGATTCTGAATCTGAATTCATGACTCTGAATCCGGATTCGGATACTGAATTCGGATTCTGGATTCGAATTCTGAATCCTATACTGAATCCGGATTCTGAATCCGGATTCAGAATCATGAATTTGGATTCAGAATCCGAATCCAGAATCCGAATTCAGAATCCAGATTGAGAATCAAAATTCGGATTCAGAATCCGAATCAAAAATCCGAATTCAGAATCCGAATTTAGAATCCGAATTCAGAGTCCAGATTGAGAATCAGAATCCGGAATTCAGATTCTGAATCCGAGTCCAGAATATTGGTGCCAAAAAAATATTTTTTTTACTACAAAGCATAAGTTTAAAATGTATTTCAAGGGACTGTCTAATAAAGTGGGGGGGGGGGCACCGGTCCCCAGTGTACCTCCCCCAGTGGTGTAGGCAGAAGAGTCGGTTAGGAGAGGGAGCATTTCCCTAAAGGCCGATTTTTTCCAAAAAACATAAGGTTTTTCCAAAAACACACCCCACAAACACAAAGTACCCTTATGTGTAGGGATTTTTTTAAACGCCAACGGCATTCGGTCTCCAGATACTAAACGAAAATCGCGTTTTTTTGAATAATTTATTGTTACTGTGTTATGTATTTTTTGAAAGCCAAAAAAAAGTTCAAAATTTTTTTAAACATCAATAAATTATACAAAAAATTTCAAAATTCTACTTTTTTTGGGACACCCTGTAGCATACACCTTTACAAAAAAGTCTAATATTACCATACCTAAAGCATCTTCAGCCTCCTCCAATTTTGCCACCATTTCTTCAAACTGTCTTATAGTCGGGTTATTACCCCTAGTATATGAAAAATGCTTTTCTTCACCCCTGAAAACTTTTTCTGCATGGCTATACGAAGAAAATGTGAACAAAGAAGTTTGTACTATAGGAGGTACTACCGCATCAAACTCGTGTGGATCATCATGAGCAACTATTAGAGAGGCTTGATTTAGGGCTATAATAGCTTCATCAATATTTGAATTAGTTTCCGGAGAGGGAAATACAGGGTGTTTTGAAAGGATATGATTACTTTCTTCAAAGTTTTTTGTAGGAGAAGTATTGTTGGGCTGAATAGACATACTTACCTAAAAAATTGGTATTTTAGCAAAAAAATTTTTGAATGGCACGATTTTAAAAAAATGTGAAAACAAAAAGTTCTCCAATCGACTCAGCTCACCGAGTGCTTCAAAACGAGTACCATATCATGGGGCTTTTGACCTATGGCCGATTGGCCTTACTCATAGGTCGCGGGTTCTATCCCTCGCCCAAAAGTTATTTTTATTTTGTCAACATTATGAAAATTTTTTGCATATCCACATTTTTATGCGGGAAAAACGATGGCTCTATTATTTTTCCACGAAAACTTTTGGAAAAGTTTTAGATTTTTCGATCTTTCCGAAAGTTTTCATGAAAAATAATAGCGCCATCGTGTTCACGCATAAAAATGTGGGTATGCACAAATTTTCCTGAATTTTGGCAACAAAATAAAAAATGACTTTTGGGCTTCTGACCTTTGCCGACACCTTTTTGGCATTTTGCCGCGCCGTGTTTCAGGTACCGATGCCTTTAGGGTATTCAATCTATAACCTAACTTGTTCTCCCCTAAAAGCACCGGCTTGGGTGTCCAAGGCGCCGTGTCCTTTCTTAACATACTTTCTTTCATTATATTTTTGGATGAACAAAAAAATTTCAAAAGAATTCTTATATTTTGGTGGACAAATAAATTAAGCCACCGCGAAAAAATTTACAACAACTGAAAAAATAGAGAAATTTTTACACCAGCTAAACAAATTACAGACACAAAAAATGTGATTGAAAAAGAGAATTCCGCTCATGACAAAATAAGAAATTTTACTATCAATAAAACTGTCCATCGATGATTTCTGTTGCTTCCGCCAATAAATACAGGGTGTATTAAAAAAACCGGAATTTGGTTTTTCGATCCGAAAATTTTTTCAAAAATGACCCTATTAGAGCTAATTTTATGCGAGGAATCGATTGCGCGCATTTCCGAAGCTTGAAAACGCTTCCTTGATCCTGATTCAGGTAATCAGGTGTGTGTATTGATCGAAATTTTATAAAATCTCATATTTAGAGAGTAAATGCGAGGCTTTCATGAAGTTTTAAAAATTTCGATTCCTTTCTGATTCTTTCTGAATATTTTATATTTTTTGTTATCATTCTTTCTGCTTCTTGTTTTGAAAATTTTTACAAAAGAAAGAGTTAAAGCATCTTCGAAGCATCAAATAAGCTTTGTATGACCAATTTTGCTATAATACACAAATTTTTCTTTTTTTCAGGACCAGGGAAGCGTTTTCAAGCGTCGGAAATGCACGCAATCGATTTTCTGCATAAAATTACCCCCAGAAAGATCATTTTCAGACGAAAATCTAAAATTTTCGATATTCGCTTCAATACGCACATCTATTTTCTTGAATCAGGATCAGGGAAGCGTTTTCAAGCTTCGTAAATGCGCGCAATCGATTCCTCGCATAAAATTAGCCTTAATTGGGTCAT
The DNA here is from genome assembly GCA_034699885.1 of Acrobeloides thornei. Taxonomy (NCBI): domain Eukaryota; kingdom Metazoa; phylum Nematoda; class Chromadorea; order Rhabditida; family Cephalobidae; genus Acrobeloides; species Acrobeloides thornei. The sequence goes on along the minus strand of JAQGCP010000968.1, from coordinate 3,635 downwards.
TTTTGAAAAAAATTTCGGGTCGAAAAAACATGAAAAAATCGCCCAAATTCCGGTTTTTTATACACCCTGTAAAGATTGGAAATCGTGCCATAAAATTAAGTGAGACCAACATTGAAATGTTTAGTACTTATCTATTGGACCTCTACTGGGAGTATTGCACAAAAGTGCAAAATGAACATGCAAAGTAAAAGTGCGCCAAAAATGCAAATTTCAGCAAAGCTGCAAATTTCAGACACATACCAAACTAAATCAATTTGAAAAAAAGAACTGTTCGACCTTACCGAACAACTATAGGGCCTCTATAGTTTGTTTCATGAGAAGAAAGCAAAAAAGTTGGCGCTAAAAACATTTTTTTACCCTTGAAAATCAAAAGCTTTTCTTAATGGGGTCGAACCTCGGGTCCACCATTTCTTAACTTGCTAGTTCGTACGGTCGGCTTACTTATCATCTGCACTATGGAGCGCTAACTTTTTTGCCCTTTTCTTGTGAAACAGACTATACCGAAAGAGTCTGTAAAATTTATTCATTGTTTAACATCAAATTATTAAACAAATAAAACTTCATAAAATGGCCTCAAACTGTTTTATATGAGCCCTCTTACTATATGTGTTTACAGTGATGATTTCAAACAACTTTATATGGGTTGAACACTTTTGTGATTGTGTGTGTTGTATCACACAACTACTTATTCCATAATGTTGTTTTGACACAAAGGGTTTCCTTACGCTTACAGAACAATGCCCTTACGGAATTTCCTTACATCTATTGGTCCTTTTAATTTTCTGTTCAAAATTTTTATGGATTTTTTGAGGGAAACCAAATTTGATCCATCTCATAATTTGTAAAAATCACCAAATCAGTTCCGTAGGTAGGATTTCTCTTGGGGAGGTAATACTCAGCGTTGTAATTATGGGGGAGCAACCTGGCGAACCTTCCTCCACTAAACCTGGAAAAATTTTAAATTTCGGGTAAGAAAATGGAAAGTTTTCCAACACTTCCTTCCAAACCTGAATTTTTCAAAATTTTCTTCTCCAAATCTGAACCAAAATTTTGATGCTGGAGATACAGTATAAAAATTTTTGACGACCAAAAACATAAAGAAGACCAATAGGAAAAATACTTCATTTTTCCGGCTCTAGAGGTATATCTCCCTTGGAGAGACCTTACTTAAGACACTGCACCAAATCAACACCCTATCTCCATAAAATATTTTAAGATCCAATTTTTGTGTTCAATCCACAAAATTTATAAACAATATCAATCAAAAGAATTCTTATCAGCTATTATTAGAGGACAAAAATTATTTCCTTATCAGTTTGCATCTTTCGTCTTAACTATATGTTTATATGTTGATCGTTTTTGGTTTTGCATAAAAAATCGATTTTTTTCTCAAAAAGAATAGTACCCAATTTGCCACACGTTACACATTTATCCCACTTTGTTGTAAATATGCGAATTTCACAAGTGGATCAAGTTCATGAGGGAAATGTACAGGGTATCCCAAAAAACTTTTTGCGAGCTTGGGAATTTTTTTCAAAAATTTTTATGTTTTTTAATTTTCACCAAAATAATCTTATATGGGGTTTTTCTATGCGAAAAGTCGATTGCACGTATTGCTGGACCTTGAAAACGCTTACCTGACCCCTTAGCATATTTCGCTTCAATATACGCATCACTTCCCTGAACCAGGGTCAAAAGGAAGCGTTTTCAAGGTTCGGCAATTCGCGCAATCGATTCCTCGCACAGAAAAACTCCTATGGGATTATTTTGGTGAAATTTTAAAAACTTGAAATTTTTTTAAACAATCGCTCAAAAATCCGGTTTTTTGGGACACCCTGCCCTCAAAAAAATTACTATTTTTAAATTTATTTTAAGGAAATGTCCTATTTCCTCATTTTCCTACCCCTTATTCTTGCTCTGTGGTATTATTGGCATAAAAAACCGGATCCACAAAAAATTGGTGTTTATTCACAGCCCGGAAAATATTATGGTCTAAAAAGTTATTTGATGAAATTTGTGATTTCTAAGCGTCAGCAAAAATCTAAAAGCACACCAGTAAACATTTTAAAAATTACTTTTTGACATCAAAAGTAAAAGGTTATATTGGTTATCAGCTAAAAGTTACAAAAATTTATTTTTCTAAAGTTTCTTTGATGTCTAACATTTTTTTAAACTCATCAAAAAATGAAAATGAACTAAAATTATTTATAGTTTGCAAAAAATATCTTTTGATAAGTTCTAAAAAATGTTAGACAACAAAAAATTTTTCTTCTAAAAATTTATTTATTTGTTTTAAACTTTTAGGAAAGTGACAACGTTCTAGAAACCCAACTTGGAGGCGGTGGTAGCCGAAAAATTGGCCATCTTGAACAAAAACATGAGCTACCTAGTGGTAAAATTTTATTTTTAACAAAAAAGCTACAAAAATTAGACTGTCCCCGAGCTGGAGACTGTGTTTTCTTCGATGCTTCCAACAAAGATGGCTGGTATTTTACTTTGGGTATGGCACAAAGACAAGATGACGTCATCAACTTATTTTTCATAATCAAAGTTCCCGGCGTTGGCACATTTGTCAATGAGGATTTGCCTTCGACGAGTAATGTTAAGGTGAAGATAATTTTTTGTAGTAAAATTATGAGATCATCATTGCTTTGATGGCAAACCCCAAAACGTCCATCCATTTGGGAAACAATTATAATTAGTGTTAGAAATTTCTAGAAATCCGGTTCAATATGAGTTCATAATTGAGCTAGACATAATAGAAATTTTGTATTTTTCTAATTGAATTTGCAAAATTTCTATTATGTCTAGCTCAATTATGAACTCATATTGAACCGGATTTCTAGAAATTTCTAACACTAGTAGAAATAAAAGGAGATCGAAGAATTTCTGAAGTTTATGTTTCTCGAAATCTGAGGGAGAAGATGTTACAAAAATCAAAAAGGGACCGATAAGCGATGGATGGAAAAAAGAAATTGTGGAAGAATCCTTGAAACGAAAGCGAAAACAAGGTCCAGGACAGCTGGTGGAATTGATGCAAGATGAATTAGATGAATACCTCGATGTTGTTCGTGACCACAAATTGTATTGATAGTGAAGAGAAAGATTCTGGATAAAGTTTTCCGTATGAGGGTTTTAGAAGCGTTTTCTTGCTTTGGGAATGCGCGCAATCGATTCTCGCACAAAATTATCCCTTGAGGGGTCTTTCTTGCAAAAATTTTGGTAATTTTTCGGAGATAGGGCCAATCGACACTCTCTTTAAGTCATTCCTTACCGCAACGGACGATCCTTACTGGTCATCCCTTACTCGACCATTCTACATTTTTTCACAAAAAATGATGTTGTACAAGTTGTTGTGATCTAAATAGCAACTTTGTAGAACATTACTTTTCATGAGAATATTTCTGTGATGGAGAAACTGACTACAGCCCGGTAAGGAATGTCCGCGTAAGGAAAGATCGGTAAGGATCGACCGTAAGGGATGACCTAGTGCCAACCTTTTGCAATTTTTTCCTACTCTAATTTGTCATCGTCTATATTTTTTTGAACTATTTTAAAGTGTTTCAATTTTTAGCTACTATTTTCTACATCAAAAATTCTAAAAATGTCTGCAAACGCTGAAGTTATTGATTTGA
>JAQGCP010000967.1:0-13939 GCA_034699885.1 Acrobeloides thornei | reverse complement strand
CTTTAGGAATTTAGTTGTGTCGTCCTTATGCCAATAAATCCTGCCCAGAAAATTTAAAACCAAATCTGGCTTAAAGCTCTTGATGTTTCCAGACTAGAAAATTTATCCTTTCTACATGATAAAAAGAGTTTTTAAAGGTGTGCCGTCAAAGAGTGGTAATCGTCGTACTGTCAATAAGCTGTTATGGAGTGTCAAAAAAGATAAGCAGCTTTTTTTCAAACAAAACATAAAAGGAAAAAGATTAACATTCTATAGGTTGTTTTTCGGGAAATCACGAGTTCAGGATTTTGAAGAGAGATTGAAAAATACGTAATTGTTCAAAATTCTACTCCTCCTCAGAGTTTCAAAATCTACTCCTCTTCAGAGCTGTCGAGAATGTAGTTTTTAGAAAAAAAATTTTATTGAAAAAATTTGTTTAAAAAGTTGAAAATGTTATTGAAATGAAACAATAAAATTAATCCAAAATATTATACTTGCTCCTCGAGAGCTTCTTCCTGCTCTTGCAAAACTAACTCTTCATAGTACTTTGCATAACCAGATTCACCATTCAATATATCATGCAATTTGGCCACTAACTCTTCAAACTTTGGCCTAGTTTCAACATTTTCTTCCCAACAGTGGCACATCATTTCGTACATTTCATTTGTGGCCAATTCTGGACGACTCATTCTTTCGCCACTTCGTAAAAATCGGAGTAACTGACCAGTTTCGATTCCCGCATACGGATCTTGACCCATACTAAACACTTCATACATGAGTACACCAAAAGCCCAGACATCGGATTTTTCGGAGAACAGTTTTTCTGCAATTGCTTCGATGCTCAACCATCTTACTGGAAGTCTCTCCGGCAGATTTGCTTCTTTCATTCCAGAGTTGTTGATAACAGCAAGACCAAAATCCGAGATTTTTGCTTGTAAATCATTAGTTAGTAAAACATTTCTTGCAGCTAAATCTCGATGAACAATATCTTTGGATGAGACGAATTCCATGCCTTTGGCAATTTGCCAGAGTATCGAGATTATGGCTTTGAATGGAATATCTTTTTTATCTAATAACTTGAACATCTTTACGTGATGCAATAAATCTTCTTCGGCCAACTCGAAAACTATCGCCGGCTTATCATTTATCATGCGCCAGCCGAGCATAGCTATAACATTTCGATCGTATTCCATGATCTTCATAACTTCAATCTCCCTAAATAACTGTTCCACTTCATGATCCCCAACATGTAAAGCATGCTTCACAGCCACCTCGCAATCTCGAAATTTTTGAGTTTCCATTAAATTGGATATTTTTGCCAATGGCGCCAAGCCAGATAGATAACCTCTGTACACAGCCGAACAAATGCCGGTTCCTAGAGGCCTATCATAATAGATCATTAATTTTTCTTTCACTATAAAAAATGCGTCGGAATTTTCTTGGATCTCGTTAGCTTCTGTCGCTAATTGATTCTGCTTTTTGATGAAACTGAACATAGATTCAAATTTCCTAGATGCACCCTTTTTATCTCTATGATGGTAGCAATAACAGCCTAGAATAGCTATAACAAAAAACGATAAGATAACAATGCCCAAAAGAATCCAAAACCATGCTTCTTGCCATATCGATTTTTCTTTATTAATGACTATGTATTGGCCTTCATAAAGCAATAATAAACCTAAATCAAAGAACTAATATTCTTAAAATGCTCATAAAATGATGTCACAATACATGTATCAAGTGCCTTATGCAGGATTTCTCTTTGATGAGGGAGAAAAAAAATATGTGACGATTAGGAAAAATTTCCATTTTTCTGGGGTGGAACAAATACCTTTGTTCCCTTGCCTAAGGCAAATACAGGGTGCCCCAGCTAATTATGGCATCATCTCCTGATCGCTGGTGCAGTTTTTTAAAGTTAGATAGACTAAATGTGCATCACACGAGGTAAATTTTGCCAAAAATAAAAATTCTTATATTTTATTAGCCAAAACGGAGATACCCAAAAAATCATCAAAAAACATTTTTTAGAACTCTGGCTACGGCGGTTTTTAAGTTTAAAAATTTTAGGCCTTTTCTCGGTCATTTCAAGTCTTCTTTGGATAAATGATAGCTCAATGAATTCCTGATATCACCTCGAACAACTTTGAGAACAACATTTGGAGCTACAATAGAGGGCCACCCACGTGAAAAAATTTTCAAAAATTTTTTTCTGGAAATGACCCCTCTAAGGGAAAAACATGCGGTGAATCCGAATTTGACATTTTCAAAGCGAAAAACGCTTCCATGATTCAAGGAGGCTTGTGTATTGAAGCAAAAAGTTGTAAAAATTGCAAAAATTTTTTTACGTGGGTGCCCCGCCCCCCCCCCCATTGTATAGTAGCTCCCAACATTTTTTATGAAAATCTTTGCACGATCTTGTTTTTTACCTCGTTTGATGTCATTTAGTATACCTAACTTTTAAAAAACCGCATAGAAAAATTCGCCAGGGTTCCGGAGATAATGCCAAATCAGTCATGTGCACACTTACAAGGAGACCACACAAAGTGTGTAAGTCCCAGATTTCTCCGGTTTTGTCGCAAAAATTTTTTTAAAATTATTTTATGTAGAACTGCGCAAAAATTAGCGGCCCATGGGCCGTTTTCGCTGAGATCAGGGCCCAAAACCCTACAATCGGACAAAACAAAGGAGAACTCCATGGATCTATTTTTAGAGTCAGAAACGATTTTGTATACAATATGCCAAGAGTTCAGGCATATATTGCTGAATCTTTTTTATTTCATATGACATAGAACTCAAAAACAGTGAAAATAAAAGTTTTATCCCGAAATATATTGTTTTTAGTAATCAACAATATGCCTGAACTTATGGCATACTAAATAAAAAATCATTTTCTGACTCCAAAAATCGATCCATGGGACCCCTTTGGCTTTGGCCGATTTTTGAGGATTTGAACCATGGTCTCGGCGAAAACGGCCTGTGGGCTTTTGCGCAAATCTTCATAAAAATAATTTTTAAAATTTTTTACGAGAAATCTGGGATTTACACTTCGTGCGTTTGCTGGAACATCCTGTATCACATTTTTGAGCGAATTTAGCGAAATTTTCACGATTTTGGGTGAAAAATGGCATTTTTTAGTGTGAAATTGAAAAAATTGACATTAAAAAATTTTTTGTTTAAAATCATAATGGGGGGATTATGATTTTGAAAAAATTTCCAAAAAAATTTGAGCAAAAACATAAGGATAAGGTATAGTGATGCATCGAAAGTGGAAAGGTTGAAGTCGAAATTCGGGGGGAGGGGATCGAAGTCGAAACGAAGTATCAAAGGAAAAAGAAAATTTCCCGAGAAAATCAGTGTGTGCTAAATATTGAATTTGTAATGTTCGATCAATCGGTTAAATTTTCAGGTTTTTATTGAATCAGCAAAGTTACCTTTTCCTTGCCAAATTTCCGAAAGCTTCTGAATCTGTGCGACCCTGGCATATTAAAGAGAATTACCTGTTGAGTTTTGGCCATTCAAAAAATAGTATACAGTTAATTCATTTGAATTAAAAACTATAGTTTCGTTTGTAAATATACCATTGTTATAAGCTATTGATTGGTTTTGGCCTATAATTTGTAAATGCCCACCAACTGGAATTTCTACATATATTAGTGTAATGGTTATTTTTGCCACACCTTTAGTACACTTGATCATTTTGGGCGTATATTGGATGGACATGTTTATGGCATAGTTACTCGACTGCACAACACCCAAACCATACTCTTTAAAATCGTATTCTATGATATTCGTCGTACTTTCCAAAGCTTTATATTCAATTTCGAGTGCTCCATTGGGTGGAATGACAAAGTTGATCAAATTTCCATAAATAACAAAAGCTCCCCAATATTTTGATTCTTCTTCGGAAAATTCAAATAGTTCATAGCTTTCATTATAAATGGTCGATAAAGCTTTGACCAACGAGGGTCCAACATAATTTATACTTGATATGTACATATTTGGAAGTGATGGGTAATAAGGGCTTACACATGGTATCAATATAGAAGATAAACAATTGCCTGATGAATTTGCAGCAGCATTAAGTATGAAAGTTGTGTTAAATGGAAAAGCAAATTTCATAAAATTTGTGTCGTTGCAATTGGAAAACTGCGTCTCAGTTATGCGAAACACATAGTAGAACCAGAGTGGAAAATCTATTTCTTGATCATTGTAACTTGCAGTGGTTATGGTAAAACTTCCAGATGAAGAATTTTGAAAACTAAGTTGATCAGCGTAATAGTAATTTGCAATAATATTCGAATAGTTTTGTGAATCGAAAACATAAATAGTTTGAGATGTATTGCCTGGGACATTATTGGCAATCCATATTTGAAGTGTGCCCAAATTGGGTATTAAACTAACAATAAGCCCATCTAGATTTCCACTAATAAGTTTGAATTCATCAGGTACAACCAAAATAGGCAGCTCGGTGTTCATTGAAAGGTCCTGAAAGCATCAATTATTGAGAAATTTTATTAAGAAATTTAGTTTTTAGCAATTTTTGCCATAAAATCCAAATTCAATTCATTCCCTTGGCAACGGCACTAATCGCCGATAAATGGCGTAACCAAGGGGTGACGGGGTGTAACGTAGGGAGAAGGGTTGACTAGGTGAGGGTACCAGCCAGAAATCGTAAGAGTAACATTATATAATTTTTCGATTTTAGAAATTTTCGGTAGAAATTTTCAGAAGCTGTGGCAAAAAATATAGCGCAGTAATTTCATGTATTTAAAAAACATTTTTTTATTGTTTCAAAAATATTTTTTACATAAGCACATTAAAAAATTGGAGGTGGGGTAACCTTTACAGCCAGATCCCCAAAAAAAATTTTTTTCGCAGTTTTTTGTAGAAAAGTCCCTCCCAGGGTAATTTTGATGCGAAGAATCGATTACACGTACTTCCGAAGCTTGAAAATGCTTCCCTGACCTTCATCCGTATATATGATCCCAAAATCTTATTTTTACTTCAAAAACTGCGAAAAAAAATTTTTTTCGGGGATCTGGCTGTAAAGGTCTAGCTACACCCCTGGGTTAACCTTAACATCTTCCTTACCATTACTTGTATATTTAAACCAGGCATTGGACCATATTGTAAACTTAATTGAAACCAGCAAAAATTCCCATTTGTTGGATAGTAATTGCACGCACTTTCACTGTCAGTAGTATTCAAAGTTATGCATAATTCATTTTCTTGAATGTAAAAAATAAGATATCCGGACGCATATTCCTTAGCATTTATATTTATTTCGGCTGAAGAAGAATCAATTATCGGGACATTATTCTTGCAGTTCGTCATTATTAACCGAGAATTACACGACTGGAAATCTTGGCCATATGATATATAGGTAAAAGGTTGACTCTTGGTAAAAGGTTGACTCATGGTCGACTCATCGTAACTAATATTTATATGCCATTTACAATTAAGACATGGTACATTTAAGCATAATATATCATTGTTAGGCAAAACAAGTGAATTACTGTTCGCATTTAAATGAAGTTCGTTTGATTGCAAACATCCACAATTATTAACGCTTTTGTAGTCAAAATCGATTGTAAAAAGAGTTTTTTCATAATTACAAACATTCTCGCTGTGGCTTGAATTAAAATATATGCAAAGTGACGTTTCTTTAGTAGCCAAATTAATAATATTTAATCTATTAACGTTTGAAGAATTAAAGTTGAAAATTATACTCCCTTGACAATTTGTTATCATTAAAGTATAATTCACGCAATCGTCATTATTGCAACTAAATTGTTTATTTCTAGCAAATATACTTATTACATCTAAAGGCTTATCATATTCAACATGAATTTCCCATTTACAGTCGATGCATTCAGAATTGGAACAATCTGAATCGTCATTACCGTTTAAACTAACTGGTAATATTTCCACATGGTTTTGTATTCTATTCATAAAGTACACATGTGAATGTAGGATCCCTTGAGCGTCGTTCCAAGCACAAGAACAATTCTGAATCGTAGTATCTTCGTTCCATGATACTCCTTGATAATTCTGCGAAAATACTCGAACAAATAGAGAAGCAAAAACATATAGACATGTATAAGAAAAATATGACATTTCTAAAATTAAAAACGACAAAATTAAAGGCAACATAATATTTGATATTGACTTTCACGGCTTGATATGATAAGACTTTATCTTCTTATATTTATATCTAAATCATTGGCATAAGAAATAAATCCCAACAGACTTCATTTAAGGTGCTTATTTTATAGCTAAAGTGTCAAATAAGACGAGTAATCTTTTTCTTTGTGGTTTTAATCCTAGTTTTATAACTAGACTTCGCGCGCTAGTTATAAAAAAAAGTCTGCAACAATGGGATAATGGGATCGTAGGCTCATGAGAAGAATGATTGTTGGGATGTGAGACATCGGAATCGTGAGATAGAGAGTTTGGCTGAGAATAGGAGATAGTAAAAAAACAATTTGGAATCAATTTGGAGGTGATAATTTAAATTTTTGACCCTACGGGAGGGGGTGTAACATACATGTACAGTAGAAGTGGGACCGCACGTGTACAATCGACGACCCCATCCCTCCCCCGCGAATTTCGGGGGGGGGGGGGTCGCTCGCAAACTGCATGCCAAAATGAGCCTCACCCGCAAATTTTTGCGGGCCATATTCATTTCGCCCGAGGGCTGCAGGTGAGCCACAAAAATTCCTATTTTTTCAATAAAAATCATAATTTTTTACAGAATTTTTAGATTTAAAAAGCGTTTTTCAAAAAAATCACATAAGGGGGACCAAAGTAATTTTTGAAAAAAAATCGAAAAAATCACCTTTGTCCCTCCTTTATGTTTTTAGGGGGATCAAGGAAAATTTTGCCCACAAAAAGTCAAAATATTCGGGGGTGTCACACCATATTCGTCGTAAGAGGTCAGCTATAGGAAAAAATTTATTTCGGAAAAAATAGTTCCCAACACTCGATCGGCATGAAAAGTAGCAGAAAATAAAATTCAGATGGTGAATACAATCCTAAAAAAGACCGCATCGAAAAATCTTTTAAAATGAATTTTCTGTGAATTTTGAATTTTTTACTCGACCATCGGAGAGTTAAACTATAATTCGAGCAATCGCTATTATTGCAATAATATAGAAATTCTTCACTAGATAATATATTTATGACGATTTAGAATTCTTCTTGCGTTTGGAACGACGCTCAAGGGCTCATCAAAAATGTGTACTTTATGAATAGCATATAAAATCATTTGGGAATATTACCAGTTACTTCAAACGGTACTACCGATTGCTCCAGTTCTAAAAGCATTGACTGTAAATGGGAAATTCATATTGAATATGCGCAATTGTTGCAAATACAAGTTCTTGAAATACCATCCTATTTTTATGACATCTAAAGGCTTATCATATTCAACATGAATTTCCCATTTACAGGCAATGCATTTAGAATTGGAACAATCGTTAGTACCGTTTGGAGTAACTGGTAATATTCCCACATAATGTTGTATGCTAGTCATGAAGTACACATGTGAATGTTGGAGCCCTAGAGCGTCGTTCCAAGCACAAGAACAATTCTGAATCGAGTTAGTATCTTCGTTCCATGCTACTCCTTTCTGCGAAAATACTGGAACAAATACCAAAAACACAAAAAACATATAGACATATATAAGGCAAATATTCATTTCAAAAATTAAGGTCGAAAAATTTAAAAATAAATCATAGGTATTGGTCTTGACGGTTTGTTATGTTACGATTTTAGCTGTATGTATACACATGTATTTTTATCTAAATATTTGTCAGAAGAAATAAAACCCAACAGACTTCACTTAAGGTGCTTAATTTTTTAGCTAAGAGAGTCAAAAGGGTGTGGTAATCTTTTTCTTTCCCTTTGTGATATTAATTCTCATTTCAAAATGCTTTATTATGGGTTTTTTTAAATTATAAATAGGGACCGCGGATGGTATTGGTGACTACCGTACATGAAAAAGCGTACATGGGCGTTTTTCAAGTTTTTTGTTTAAGTGAAAGGCCTACATCTATAGAATTTATTGGTGTATAAATTTCCATGTGGGACTTCATACTTGGCGAGTTTTAGAGCCAATATGTGACCTACCCCAAAAAACGCGATTTTTCGAATAATCGTCATTTTTTTGTACTTTTTTCAACTTTGACCGGATTTTTTGTATGTATTCACTAAAAGCAGTCCCTGGGGCATATTTTAAACAAGTTTTTGCCGAAAAATAGTACATTCACATAAAAATGCAGCGATTTTTTTGAACATGGTCAAAATGACCAAGTTCACTAAAATTGCCATATACCGGCTATTTTAATTCGTTCAATTACGTTCATTTGAGGATTAGTAAAGGGACATTGGGGCTACACATTAGTATAAGAGGCCACTTGTGAAAGTGACGCACCAGAGCCATAATTGTAAAATATTCCCATTTTTAAGGTTTTTCCTTTGTAAGTTGGTCGAAAATCGATATTGAATCGAATATAAGCCTCTGTGGTGCAGTGGCGAAGCCGTCGGCCTTTCACCACAATGAAGCTGGGTTCGACTCCCAGCACCGGGAAACAGTTTTTGCGGTTGTTGTCGATCTTGCCTTTATGTAAAAATTTTTTAATTTTTACTTTGAGCAAAAAATTTTCCGCCCAAGCGGGATTCGAACCCGCGAACTTTAAGATATATAAGCCGTTGCTTTGTCACTGCACCACCGAGGCTAAGTTGCGGAGGAACGTTTTTTCAAACCATAGTACTAGTATAAAATAGTCGAAAAAACTTATATTTTCCCTGAATCAGGGTCAAGGAAGCATTTTCATGTTTCGGGAATGCTCGCAATCGATTTTTCACCTAGAAAAACCCCCTATAGGCTACATTTAAAAAATTTCTAACCTCGATGTACGGTTTTTTCGATTTTTACCATTAAAAATCGTGTACGCTGGGACCCTTTTTCAAAGGCTATTTTTTAAAATAAAAAAGCTTTTTTGATGCGGTTTTTTCTCACTACTAAGTTTTTAATATCACAGATTTTGATTCTAAATCGTTTTTGGAGTGACTTTCTTGCCTAAATTTCGAGTTTGAAAAACCATCCGCGGTCCCTACCTATAGCGGTATTTTTATCGATTTTTGAAAAAATTTTGCCAAAAAAACGGTTTTTTTGCTCACATCTTCCAATTTTTCACTCTAATAAAAGCTCTACTTTTGAACTTTTTCGTCTAATTTTCAATTTTTTTAGACCACCTTACAGTTATTGGCACTTGCTAATTTTTTATTGGATGGTCTATGTATATATTTGTCTGTTCAAACTGTTATAGCATATGGTTTTGCATTGTCTTCGGTTGGATCTTTGCTGTGCTTATGTGCAGTTATAAGCGCAGTTCAAGAAGAGAAACAGAAAATGATGGCTGGCACGGTGATTTGGGTGGTAGGTCCATCTCGCGCTGAATTTAAAAAAATTTATTTTTAGGGCTTAAAATCAGTCGTCCTTACAGCTTTATGGCTAACTGCTGTAGCAGCTTTCATTGATTTTTCTCTTAATGATGGTAACATCCAAATTCGTATTGCTTATTAAAAACCATGTACTCTTTTTAGAAACTTATACACTGAGCCTGGAGTTGAAAATCTTAATTTGTATAATTCCATTTTCCGTTTTCTTGTTGTGCCTTCAGTGGTGGCTTTCTAGGAGAGTAACGAATTACATCCAAGCCAGAGACGAGTTTTATGTGATTCCTTCGGCAGCTGGCTCTTTTCGGATGAGGGATTCTTTACGAAAACATTTGGGTGCTAAGCTGGCCAATATTGATGTTGAGAAATACTAATTTTGTGCACGATTAATGGGCATAGAAATCGGGTCAATTGCTCTCAGCCATTCATCCTACTACATTAAACGTGTAATATCTGTTTATTATTGTGTCGGACGATCACGGGAACTACATGGTGAGCCAAAAAAAAAATCGTACTTTTGCGTTTTTGGTGAAAATTTTTTTCAAAAATCACCTATTTTCATGCGAGAAATCGATTTCTCGCATGAAAATACTCCTTATAAGTGATTTTTGAAAAAAATTCTTCGCCAAAAAATGCAAAGTACGGTTTTTTGGCCCACCCTGTATAGATTTAAACCCCAACTGCTAAAACAAAAGTTGTAGAGAACGATGAGAAAAGACGATTGGCATCAAAATGATTGAAACTGAAGACAAAATTTTTTATCATTTTTTTGCCCAAGGCGAAAAATTCGATTTTACGAAAAAATGACTATAGGTTTTGGAGCGCTCGGAGAAACCGCGATCGCCGGAAGCGCTCGGCTCTCGGTACTGTATTATTATTTGTAGATATATTTGTTAATAAAATTTGTATTATCCATTTACACTTTTCATAACGACATGTGCTTTTGTATGTTAGTATCCACGAGGGATGCGCAATTTACAGGTTGAAGCTTTTCGCACAGTTCAAGACAATTCATCTTATGAAGCTCAAGCTGTTGAACCATGATGAAATAGCTAAAGTCAATATGAAAATAAAGCGCGGAAATAACCAAAAATTCACCACAAATGAGAAAAATGAATTAAAGATATTTTTAAGTCGATTTCACATCACGCTCGCTTGGATCCACATTTGCTACTAGCTCCAAAATTTCGCTAGAAAAACAATTTTTGAGAAATTCCCCTCCTCCCTGAAATGAGACTGTTCACGGACTAGAAGAGTAGGGAGGTAACGTATCTGGAGTGAATTTTTATCACCTTTAACTTTGATATAAATTATAGTACGAAAAAATAATCTACTTTATATGTCCATACATTTATTAATCCAAATTTTATCACATCGAATACAATTAAGAAAACTAAATAAAAAAATTCATCAACTTAAACAGCTAAAATGATTGCAATTTTTTCAAATTTCAAAAAATATTTAGAACTTAAAACCTATAAACACCTACAATAACAAAACGTTACAACTAAATACCAGTATATTGGAAGAAGGGATGATAAAACTTGGTGTCTCTCCTTCTTGACCACCAGGCTAATAGGAGCGGACTTTTGGTGGTACCCAATCTGTTTCATTCTTGTTCAAGGTGGTGTCAATTACTGGACGATATTCAAGAGTCACCTAGAAATGAAAAGGGGGAGAAAATGTGCTGTAATGAAAAGAGAAGAGCGTACTTTTCCACTTTCCACGTCTTGATATATAATGCTATGCTTTCTCCAGTGCTCTTCGAATGTTTTCTTTTTCTGTCCTTCCAATGGTTTCGAGTAATCGTATTCATCGATACGAGTCTGAAAAAGTCAACATGAAAATCAAGATTGGGAGTATAAAGATAACAAGGTTCCTTAAAAATTTACAGGGTGTATAAAAAACCGGAATTTGGGCGATTTTTTCATGTTTTTCGAAATTTTTTTCAAAATCACCCTATTAGAGCTAATTTTATGTTGAGAATCGATTGCGCGCATTTTCAACGCTTCCCTGACCCTGAATCAGGGAATTGGAGTATATGTATTGAAGCGAAAACCGCAAAATTTTTCTGCCCGAAAATGACTTTATGGAGGTAAATTTATACGGGAAATCGATTGCGCGCATTGATAATTTTGAAGCTAAACAATAAGAGGGTCTGAATCAGGATTTTCGTTTCAATGTCCCAGAACTATGTCCAAATTGGATAATTTTGGTGTCATTTAGGCCACCCTAAATGACAAAATTTTCAAAAATTGTTTTTTCTAGAAATGATCCTTCTATGAGTAAAAACATGAGAGGAAATTTTTGGCGAAAAATAATGAATTTTGATTAAAAAAATTGACAATTTTGATCATTTTATGTGAAATATTGAAAAAATTTTTTCACTTTGAGCAACATTATATAGTTCCTTACCGGGAAATCATCTCTTGCATGTGCACCACGAGACTCTTTTCGATTCTCAGCCGCTACAATCGTTTGAGTGGCATTGATCAAGAGATTCTGAAGCTCTAAAGTCTCGACCAAATCCGAATTCCATATCAAACCACGATCGGAGACTTTAATATTTTTGAAGTCTTTGTACACTTCATACAATTTTTTGATGCCTTGCTTTAAAAATTTCCGGTAAACAAGTCCAATTAAAATTTCGGAGCTATTGTGGGGATCAGGGGGTCACCCCAGGATCAAAAATCGAAAAAAATTTGCCTAAAATTTTTTTAAATGACATATTTAGGAGTAATTTTATGCGAAAAATCGATTGTTTGCATTCCCGAAGCGTGAAAACCTTGGTTTGACCATTAAAAATTGAAAAATACGTATTTTTCAATTTTAAAGGTTAAATAAAGGTTTTCGCGCTTCGAGAATGAGCGCAATCGATTTTTCTCATAAAATTACCCCCAAATATGTCATTCCTAAAAAAATTGAGAAATTTTTTTTCGATTTTTGACCCTGAAGTGATCCTCTCCTGATCCACAATAGCTCCTACAAATTTCATCATACTTGTAAAATTTCTCCGGTACGGAAGACGGCTGCGTGTTTCTGCATGGTACGTTGCATTTCCAGACGAAGATCGGCGGTTGAAATATCACCTTTGGCGAAACGGAGTTTGTCCAAGTTGGCGATTGAGGCCTCGCCGGCATCTTTTGTCAATTCTGGTACTGGCTCACCTGGTTTCGAGTTTTCGGCAATCCTTAAAACGAGTTGTAAAAAACCATTTTTTTCAATTTTTAACGAATTTTTCACTTTTTGATAAATTTTTCAATTTTTTGGAGAATGAAAAAATCACCCAAATCATATTTTTTCGATACACCCGGTAATTTTTTTAAAAGCACTTACGTAATAGCACATGCACGGCCGAAAATAACCAAATCTAAAAGTGAGTTTGCACCAAGTCGATTTGCTCCATGCACAGAATGGGCTCCACTTTCACCAGCTGCGTAAAGCCCAGGAACGACCTGAATTAGAGGATGAGCCAAAAAATCGTACTTTTTTGTCTTCTTGATGAAAAATTTAAAAAAAATTCGTTTTCAAAAATCACCTATAAGGGGTATTTTCATGCGAGAAATCAATTAAACGCATCAAAAGACCTTAAAAAAGCTTATAGGTGATTTTTGAAAAATTTTCGCCAAAAAACGCAAAATACGATTTTTTTGGCTCACCCTGTAATGTATGGCATAGTTTCTATATACAAGCAGCAAAAAAAGTACCTGATCTCCTTTCTCCTTAGTATACGTAATCACTTGACCCTTGTAGTTCGTTGGAACACCACCCATATTATAATGTACAGTTGGAAGCACAGGAATTGGCTCTTTGGTTACGTCGACATTGGCAAAGATTTTCGCAGTTTCAGAAATTCCTTAAACAATTATTAAAAAAATAAAATCTTGCAAAGAAAAAAACCTGGCAATCGAGCATGGAGTTGCTCCGCCGGTAAATGATGAAGTTGCAAGTAAATATGATCCTTTTCCGGCCCTACACCACGACCTTCCATAATTTCTATGGTCATTGATCGGGAAACCACATCACGAGAGGCTAAATCCTTGGCCACCGGTGCGTATCTTTCCATGAAACGTTCACCTTCACTATTCACTAGGAAACCACCTTCACCTAAAAAGATATTGATATTAGTGAGACATATAATTTGTTTTTCGCTTCACTACAAAAAACTCAAGTCCATGAATCAAAGAAGCGTTTTCAAGCTTCGGGAATGCGCGCAATCGATTCCCCGCATAAAATTAGCCTTAAAGGGGAAGTACACTTGTATAAGTAAAATCGAGATTTTATAAAAAACGATGCATAAAAATGATTTTTTTATCATGAATTGCGTAAAAAAGCATGAAAAAAAATATTTAGACGTCGTTTGGATTCCCGTTCTGGCCAAAA
The DNA here is from genome assembly GCA_034699885.1 of Acrobeloides thornei. Taxonomy (NCBI): domain Eukaryota; kingdom Metazoa; phylum Nematoda; class Chromadorea; order Rhabditida; family Cephalobidae; genus Acrobeloides; species Acrobeloides thornei. The sequence goes on along the minus strand of JAQGCP010000967.1, from coordinate 115 downwards.
TGTGTCAAAAATGCCGTTTTTAGCTAGTTTTTTATATGTTTGAGCTCATTTTTTCTGTAATTTTTTTATTTCCTCTGTAATTTTTGTAGAACAACCCATCTAGCTTCTTTTTCAT
>JAQGCP010000966.1:0-13950 GCA_034699885.1 Acrobeloides thornei | reverse complement strand
TCGGAAATTTTTGACTTCACTAATTTATCACTAATAACATCACTAATTCCGTTCGGACACATCACTAATAGGCGTTCAGAAATGTTCAGATGCGTTTGGGCGCTCGTCCGAACATTTTCGAACGTTTCAGAACGCGTCCGAACGCTGAAGTTATTTTTAATGAAGTTATTAGTGAACTAAAGTCCGTTCGGGAGCCGTCCGAACGTATTAGTGGCGGCCCTAAAGTGCATAAGTTCCATTTTCCTATGTCCGTCTATTGAAGAATTGATTGAAATTTGTTAATTGAAACGATTGCCTATTTTTAAGTTCACTGTTCTTCCCATATTTGTTGGCAATTCTGTCAAAATGTTGGCTTATCATTTTGATTTGAACACGTCAAACAATAAAATCTACAGTTTCTTTTTTGTATGAATGTATTTACCTTAAATTGATTACCTTTTTTTGTTTTTTATTGTATTCAGTTTTGTAGGTATTTGAAGCGATGACGATGAGATTTGTTTATTTGATATTAGGATGCGCTATACTTCATATATCGTTGGCGTCTTCGAGACGTACTCTGGTCTTGGTGGACAATCTAAACATTCGTGAAACGCATTCGATCTTTTTTAAATCACTCCAGGATCGTGGCCATACTGTTACAATCAAGGCAGCTGATGACCCTTCATTGGCTTTAATCAAATTTGGAGAATTTCTTTATGAAAATCTTGTCATTTTTGCTCCCTCTGTTGATGGTAAGGGGTGCCATTTGCGCTTATTTATAGCCCAGATAGCATAGGTATAGGGCATGTTACAGCAACACATGCAGGGCAGGCAGCATTGTATAAATTTCACTCAAAACGGTCTTTCTCGGGACCCTCTTTTCACCTAATTTAAAAGTATTTGTGAGAGGAATAGTAGACACACAATCGATTAAATTTTGGAAGATATATTCCCGTAAATAAATTTTCTACGCCACTTTGAAGTTGGGGATACCTCTATTTTCCGCAGGTTTCTGTACAAATAATCATAGGGTAGGGGGGGAGGGGTCAAGAAAAATTTTTTAGCCCCTAAAACCATCGCCAATCGTTTTTCCGATTGTAAAAACCCATTATTTGCGGAAAATAAAAATTTGCTTACATTTGAGCTAGATAGAGCGATTTTTGCCATTGGAGAGTAGAATTTCACGTTTTTAGAGTTTGGTGGCACTGTAAACGTTCAAGAGATTACCAATTTTATTGATGGCGGTGGAAATGTATTAATTGCTGCGGGCTCAAATCTTGGTGATGCTATTCGTGATTTGGCCACTGAAAATGGATTCGAATTTGATGATGGTAGGATTTTTTATGCATAACTGGATGGGGCTATTCAAGTCCCAATGACGTGAAAAGGAAAAAAATTTTCAAATTTTTTTCATGTCATTGGGGATGAATAGCCACAATTGGAATAGCCTAGCCCCAAAGATGAGCTGTCAAACTTCTTTTTTTAGAGAAAACTTATGTGATTGATCACCATAGCTATGACACTGTTTTGGATGATGGACATCATACAACAATTGTTGTTCCATCCTCGCAACTTCTATCAGCTGAACTGATTGTTGGCGCGAAGGATAAATTAGCACCGGTGCTTTTTAAGGGAGTTGCGTTGGTGACCGACTCATCGAATAAACTACGTCTAGAACTGTTGACTGCTGGAACAACGGCTTATTCTTTCAACCCTGAAAGTCCAATTAATGAGGTTTGTTATTGAAATTTTATGCTTGCTAAACGATGTTTTGAAGTACCCAACCGCGGTCGGCAAATCGACTATTTTGATTGGCGCACTCCAAGCCAGAAATAATGCACGTGTTGTGATCACAGGCTCCCTTGATTTGTTTTCGGATGCTTATATTAATGCGAATGTACACAAATTCGGAAATGCAATCAAGTAAGTGTAAAAAATTTTTTTGAATGTCATCTATTCAAGTTTGGGTGGCTCCAATAACGTGAAAAAAATGAAAATTTTTTTCTAGAAAATGATCCCAGAATTTTCAAGAGTTTTCGATACGTGCAATCGATTTCTCGCATGAAAATACCCCTATAGGTGATTTTTGAAAAAAATTTTTTATCAAAAGTATTTTTTTGGCCCTGTAAATCAGATATCTTTTTAGACCAACCAAGAGTGGAAATTATGAACTTGTAGTATCGCTAAGTCAATGGGTTTTCCAGGAACGCGGAGTTCTACGTGTCAAGTCTGTCACTCATCACAAAGTTGGCGAAAAGAAACCGCCACGTGAATACACTATTTTGGATGAAGTTGAATATACAATCGAAATTGACGAACTTCGAGACGGAAAATGGGTGCCATTTAAAGGAGCTGATGTACAGCTCGAATTTGTTCGCATCGACCCATTCGTTCGTACTACTTTGAAGAACAATAGTAAGTTTATTTTGAAAAATACAACAAGTAATTGCGATTTTAGATGGAAAGCTTTATACTGTTTTCAAGCTGCCTGATGTTTATGGTGTGTTCAAATTCTTGGTTGATTATCGCCGAGTTGGTTATACACATCTTTATGATGTTCAACAGGTATGTTGAGTCGTATGATGTTTCGAAAGTTGACATGTCGAAACGTTTTTTTAATGTTTTTGAAGATTTCCCCGGAATTGTCAAAAAATTTCGCGCCTGCAGCGCTGTTTTTGGTTAAAACTTCAATAATTCAACAAAAAAATTTTTCGAAAAAACAACATAAGGGGGACCAAGACATTTTTGGGATAAAATTCGTAAAAAAATCATATAGGGCCTTTATATTTTTGAGCACCCGGGAAATTTTTTTTCATGATACACTACTGAAAGGTATACTACGAATGGAGTTAGCCTAGAAATTTGGATTATATGGCTAAGTTGAAATTTTTTAGGTTTCTGTCCGCCCACTAGAACACACTCAATATGAACGGTTCATTCGAAGTGCCTATCCATATTATGCATCTGCCTTTTCGATGATGTTTGGCGTGGTGATATTCTCCTGCATCTTTTTGTATTACAAAGAAGCTCCAGCCGCACATGACAAGCCGGCTCCCGATGCGAAAAAACATAAATAAATACATTTTCGGATAATGTTGTTGGTTTTGTTAATTTATGTTGTTCAATTATTTATTAGGACTAAATTGTTGTTATAATAAAGTCTTTTGGAGCTAGTTCACTTGTTAGGATGCACTTTTCAAGGTCAAAAAGTCGAAATTTTTTCTTTTAAAATTGGTTGAAAACATTTTTTAGGGGTTTTTTAGTTGAGAAGCACATTGGTAATGTTATTTTTGCGTGAAAATCTATTAAAAAAATTACTGAAAAACTTCATTTTTTGAATTATAACTCGTTGTTTGATATAAAAAATGAAGTTTTTCAGTATGTTTTAAATAAATTTTCATTCAAAAATAATATACCAATGTGTTTCTCGCTTAAAAATACCCCTAATAGGATGTTTTCGACTGATTTTAAAAGAAAAAATTTCGATTTTTTGACCATGATAAGTGCCTCCCAACAAGTGAACTATAGCTCCAAGTTTTTTAACTATACAAGAGGGTATCATTGTCACTACATGGATTCGATTCCTAGTGTTTCTGTTCGGGGAGCAGTTGTTGGCGTTTGGTTATTCATATTTTTGATTTAAGAATGGCGTTAGATACAAATATGCAATCATTCTTAGCTAAAGGTGAAATGTCGCAAGAACTGGCTATAGAGCTTTTTGAACGAGGTGGCTTTATTGTAAGTTAAAATGAAAAAAATATTCGAACTATTTGTTTCAGGTCTTCAAAAACTTTGAAGAAGGCATGGAATTTGGGATTGATTATAAATCTTGGAACGTCGCACCGAAATTTATTGGGCTGAAAATGATTCCGCCTGGTGTTCATTTCATCTATATTAGTGTCAAAGATGCACCACGAATTGGCTTTTTTCATAACTTTAAAGAGCATGAGATCCTTGTTCGAACTTGGAGCAAGGAAAACGAGGATTTTCTTGACGACGTTTCCGATTCTGTGGAGGTAGGTTTAACGGGGAGAAGTTCAGGCTACTAGAAAATGAGAAGGTTGATTTTTTTCCAAAAAATTTTCATTTTGTATATTTTCATATGAACTTTTGGAACTAGTATCAATTAGGTGTCCCACCGCGAGCGTGAAATTTTTCGAAGTTGATCCCTCTAGGGGTAATTTTATGCGGAGAATCCGAATTTCACATTTCCGAGACCTGAAAATCTTTCCCCGAATCAAGAAAAGGCTATTTATACACATTTTTGACAAGGATCACATGCCATATAAATAGCCTTTTCTTGATTCGGGGAAAGATGTTCAGATCTCGGAAATGTGAAATTCGGATTCCCCACATAAAATTACCTCTAGAAGAGTAATTTCCAAATTTTTTTCGAAAAATTTCACGTTCTGTGAGAGATACCTAATCGATACTAGTTGCGAACTTGTTTAGATTCAAAGAATTCGAGCAAATTTAAAGAATCTTGACAGAAATCTTGGGCCATATCCATACGAAAATTACCGCTCGTGGATTTCTTTATCCAATCGCATCTCAGAAAAGACTATAAAACGATTGCAACCAAAGAACAAACTTGGTAGGATTACTGGCCAGTCTGAAGTAATAACAAAGGAGGAAGAAGAAGCGAAACAGTCGGTATGAATTGGATTTAACCAGCTTATTGTAGTCGGAAATGCGAGTAGGCCGCGATTTTTTACGATCCATCCTGTACGAGAAAAATCGCGGCCCTGGCCCATTTAGGGCTGTAAGAAATCGCGAGTCCAGTCCGTGGGCCGTGCCTAACGGCCTACTTTTATATAAAATAGTTCAAAAAAAAATTTTTATTGATATTTTCTTCCTTTCAAGCAAAAATTAGCGCCACAGGCGATAATTTATTTTTGAAAATATGGTGTTTTTAACCTAAAAATCGAAAAATTCGTCAAAAATCGAAATAAAAATAGTTTCAATGCAAAAATAAATACAAGGGGGGGGGGCAAAAGTCCTTGCCAAGGGGCAGAAGTCTTGATATTTCAAAAACGTGTTTTCTCGACAATTTTGAACGAGAAAACATCTTCTCAGCGTTTTTGACAATGTCAGGACTTTTGCCCCCTCCCCTTGTCTATTTCATTTTTTACGGCCCGACTCGGGCCGCAAAAATTTGCGGCCCCGGCCTTCTAAAATACCCCGACTCATGGACGTCGCATCCCTGATTGCGGTATATTAATCGGAGAGGGTTAACTCTAATCCAGCAACCTGGGGTCCAACAGACCCCAAAGAAAAAAGTACCGTTTTTCAAATCGTTATATCTCGGCAAATATAAAGGTTTGAGAAAAAGTTTATACCACATTTTGAAGCTCTAAAGTAGGTTTAAATAATACAGAAAATTTTATTTGAATCGGCTATTTTATAAGATTCTTAGAGGTCTTTTAAAACAGGCTATTTTTGCAACAAAATAACGTTGCCGGATTAGGGTTAACTCATATTTATGTTCTTGCTACTAAAATTTTCCCCTAATTTAGAACGACCCTTCAAAAATGTTCGTTGTTGACAGAACGAAGCAAACCCGTGTACGCTATGTGGATACATTCGGACTCCCCATAATGAATGTAAAACCCGGTTTCGAGATTAACTTTTCGGAAGTGCCTCAAATTACAGTAAGCTACTACTATTTTTTCAGCTAACATCCATAGCTAATTTAGTTGGCAGACACGAATCTCAAGAGAGCAGGTATTGATAGTTCAGAAAGATTGTATAAATTACTGGCATCTCTGGATAACGATATTAACGAGTTTCTTGGCGAATTCCAATATGCCTTTGTGGTGTTTTTAATGGGCCAGGTAAGGATCATATAATCCAGGAAGGTATCAAAGATAGACCAAAATATCACTAGCGATAGAAATTATGGAATAATTTTATTCGCGAATCGACTGCGCGCATCGAAAACCCTTGAAAGCGCCTCCTAGACCATAAAATATAAAATTTTCAAATAGAAATTCCTACTGAAAATAACTGGAAAAATATGAAAATCGTATATTTCATGGCCTGGGAGGCATTTTCAAGGTTTTCAATGCGCGAAATCGATTTCTCGCATAAAAATACCCCTAATGAGTCATTTTGGAGAAAAAATTGTTGAAAAATTTCGCCAAAAAATGACCAAATGGCGGTTTTTTTGATCCTGTATAGTTTTTATTTTAGGTGTATGAAGGCTTCGAGCAATGGAAGCGCCTGATCCATTTGTTGTGCAGTTGTACGAGCGCCTTAGTCAGCCGAGCTTCGTTGTTCAAGGAGTTGTTGATGATTTTACTGTTTCAATTGAAAGAATGTCCGGACGATTTTTTCCATGATGTGCTAGCTAAAGACAATTTTTTGGTTTCTACTCTTTCTTTGTTATTTGCTAATGTTGAAGGTAAATTGAAGGAGCATGGTTGGACATGTAGAGTAATCTGACGGATGGAGAATAGTACTGAGGGCTAGTAGTGCTGGGTCGAAATCCAAATTTCGTATTTTGACCCATTTTTGGGGGTCGAAATTTCGATTTCGAGGCCAAAATTTCGAACAATTCGAATTTTCGAGAAAATTTTAATTAAATTTCGATTTCGACCCCGATTTCCATTTAGCGAAACTCGAAAATTTCGTTTCGATCTCGGCCCAGCACTAGGCTCTAGGATGTTTTTTTGAATGTTGAGCTCAAAATCCATTAGAAAATCCTATTATGCGAATTTCATTATATATATTGCAAAAAGCCCTTTTCGAATCATCCTAAAGCCTTGCTGAGAAAAGATCAAAATAAGTCAATCGATATGTATTTAACCTTGAAAAGTGAAATTGTTACATTTTGACTCATCATTAATCTAAGGTCACTGTATATTAGGATATCAATTTTTTATTTTAAAAAACTACTCGCATCTTTTCAGATACATCCGGCGTTGATTCCGAGCTATTAACTAAGTCCAGAAAATTCAAAGCTTATTTGAGCAAGAAGTTTGGAGTGGGCTTCGATTTGCCTGAAGATTAGTTAATATTTTGAAAAATAAAGATTGTTGTTTTTTTGTTGATCTCAAAATGTAAATAGATAAAGCCTATTGTTTTTTTTCAGTCTTTGTTATTAACAAATTCCTTTTATGCTAACCACATGTAAATAACAGCTATTGTATCCCAAGGTCAAAAATCGAAAATTTTTTAAATAACATTTAGAGGTAATTTTATTCGAAAAATCGATTGTTCGCATTCCTGAAGCGTGAAAACCTTTGTATATATTTGTGCATTATTGTTAAAAATGATGTTAAAACAAAATTTATATAATCATAAAAAAAGTTCCCAAAAGCGAGTATAAACAAACATTTAAATATATAGAGAGACCGACCGAAAGAAATAATGGCAGAATAAGGCCATATATAAAGATGCGATTATTACTATATTTAAGATTATGGAATGAGAATGTCGAGTGAAACCGACCCTGTTATTCAATACAAACTAATACTGAAGAACATTTAAAAAATTCAATGCGAAAAAATCCCTTCAAATATTACAAAAATTGAAAACTTCTCATGTGTACGAGCGAGAAATCCGAATTGGGCATTAACAAAGCGAAAAAATGCTTCCCTGATTCGGGGAAGGGCTGTGTATTGAAGCGAAAAGTCGCAAAAATACGATTTTTCGGCTTTTCGCTTCAATACACAAGCCTTTATTGAATCAGGGAAGTGTTTTTTTTTTAATTTTTCACTTGGGCTCTCCTCTTATGTAGTTAGCTCCTAATTTTTCTACACACAAAATTTTGTACAAAAAGGTAGCAAAATCTAAAATTTTAGCTGGCTTCATCATAAACAACTTTTTATTTTATTAGGCTAGCTAAAATTCAAGAATACATTCTTTTGAACTATTCTTTTCAATTTTCACCTAACCAAACTCGCTTTCCCATCTCGCGCGTGAAATTTTCGAACGTAAAAAATTATAAAAATTTCATTTTTAATATTTCTTTTGCATTAGGAAAAGCGAATCAGGCAAGTAAAGCAGTATAACTCCTTTCATAGCCAACCAGAAAAAAGGTCACCCACTTAGCAAGTGGCACACTTTTTTGACGTTCATAAAGTTGATACAACACTATCAATTGTTGTCCACAATTTACGCACAGCGTTGTTTGTTGACGTCTAGACATTTTTCCACGACGAATTAGGTCATGTGGACAAAATAGAAGTCGTATCACGTGTTCTCAACGTTATCGTGTCAACTTTATAAACGTCATTTTTTCTGGTTAGCCATGAAAAGCGTTATAATTCATTTAAAAAATCCAAAAATCTTAACAACAAAAAAGAATAAAACAGGAGTATTGTACAGAACTAGTGTTCGATCCCGAGCTTTCGGAGACGAGATCGAGTTTCAATCAAGTTTTTCGGGACGGGATGCCAAAAATCCCGGGATTTTCGGGACGGAACGGGATCGGACACTAAACAGAACTCGTTGACTTCATTGAGTAAGTTCATCACTGAGCGAGGCTTGTGAAAGACTAGTTTCTTCACATTCTTGTACCTCATCAAGTGAGTCCACGTCAATTTTCTCATCACTGCTAAAACAAAAAAATTTAAAAAAATTTCAATTTAAAAATTTTTTACCATAAGCTACTAGTTTCAGCGACATTGGATGAAGAAGGCAAATCTTCTTGATTAAAGAGAATATTGTGCTTGAAAAGAACATGGTGTTGCAATTCAGTTTCATTGCTACCTCTAAAAATTTTTCATAAAGAAAAATTCAATATGAAGTATCGTTTACCTAAAATCACAGATTGTGCATGAATTTTCAACAACACTGTCATTCATCGATCCTTTTGGGATTTGGTGATCACGTAGATGTTCAAACATGACCCTCTGATCATTTGTGGAAAATTGGCAGAGCGGACAATCATAGCGGTGTCCATTCTTGGTACAATCGGCAACATGCCGATTGATATGCTTATCCAACATGGCTGGACTTTTCGAAATGTGACGACAGAACATGCATTTTCGAGAGGCTGAAAAATAGAGATATAAATTACATAAGTTAATAATTTACAGCTAAATAGAGATGGGATCTTTCCGAAAAAAACTGGTTTTTGAAATTTTTTCAGATTTTTCCAAAATTTCTGAGAAAAACCGGCGATTTTTCTGGAAAAAAACGGTTTTTCCCAGATTTTTCTAAACCACATACCGAGATCAATTGAAGGAGGCAATGGGATTTGATGGCGATAGTATTTGTGGAAATGAATATAACGAGCCTCGCGCGTTGTGAATGGACAGCCTTCTTCGTCGCATTTAATTGGCGGATTTCGATGGTAGATAGTTACATGATAGGACACTGAGTTATAGCGACCATAAATTTTCCTGCACACACTACAACGATAACCGGTGGGCACGGTTTCTATATACTTTTTGTTTCGGCACCAACCTAAAAAATTGAAGGATTCATCAATGAAGATTTATTCTGAGGAATGAAGATTTATTCTATTTTCGGAGTTTTCGTGTCAATACTCAAACCTATTCAAATCGAGTAACAACATTTAACGTATTGACTAACTGATCACAACACTTCCCTCACTCTCTTGGACTTTGTATCTACATACCTTCTTTATCATTAGATGGCACAAGTTGCGAGTCACTTGCATGCGTGGCTGGCGAAGAGCTAGCAGAGGTATCACTTCGAGCTGGTGATCTAAACATCTTTAATGAATCAAACGATTTCAAGTTATTAAAACTCTAATTAAGAAAAGAAGGCGGTCCAGTTTCAATTATGGATATTACAAAAAATATTTATTTACTGATCTTTGCCTGGAATAATTGGCTAGTTTGTGTATGCTATTCTACTTCGAGAATAATTTAATTAAATCTCTTACACTAACACAAGCCGATTAGGATTGGGAAAAAATGATGAGGGTACATAAAAATAACTCCACCTTCCTTCCTCCTCTGTCTAGAATTTTCTATACTTCTCTCCCGGCCGTTAAACGATTAACCTTTTTTTTGCAAGGCTTTGTTTTATTATTAATAATGGTACTAAATTTGTATTTTCTTCGAATGTCTAGAACAGGACTCAAAATGAAAAAATAGAAATCAGACAAAGGCAATTTCTGATAAATCAGACTCATTCCGAGACCTAGTCTAGAATTAAACAATAAGCGAACAAAGTTCTACCTCTCGCCGCTGTTAAGATCATCCAATGAGTTTCTTGGTTCAGAATATCTAGGATGATGTTGGATTGGGAGTCCGGGAAGAGAAGTTGCGGTGAGTAGTGGAAAGGCATTGGCTGTTGTGGTCGGGAGATAAGAATGATTGGGGAAGACGCCCGAATTGGTCGATGTGATGAGCTTTGTCCATAAATTTTGGTTCTGTTGAGCTTGTAGCAATGATTGCATTTGCATATAGGCTAAAAGAGATTCGTTAAGAATGAATCAACTGTACAAAAGAACACAAGCGTTTCTCAAAAAAAATTTCCATCCCAGATTTCCCCCAGGTATGTATACGACATTCTTTTATTGAAATTTTGAAAAAATGACATTTTTTCACAAATTTTCAATTTTTCCAGGAACGACGCGGTCGAAAAATAGTACCTTAAGGCCCAAAATAGTGACAAAAAGCACTAAGCCTTTATGGAATCTCTACCTGTACATAAAGTTTGGAATGCAGGCATATCCACAGTATGAGCAGCAGTTGTTGGCGTATTCAATGTAGCCAAAACTTGTGAAAAAAAGGCAGCTCGGTGATGCATATTGACTTGAGTTTCCAACGCAGGCATCTTGCACAGCCTTGCGAGATGGATCAACTAAAACCGAAAATGAACAAAAATTTTCTTTCCTATAAGCTTACACTTTCGGCATTAGCTTGTCCAAGACCCGTGAGAACGGAATCAGCCCGGTATAAGAATGCCAGTAACACTTTGAAGGCGTTCAACGCGTCTTTGATATGTGACAAGTCCAATTTGATTACAGTCGCTTCGCAGTTCTTGGTGATAAGCTCGTGAAAATATGGCGACTTTGACAAGACTGCTTTGTGTGCGTACTGAACTTGCTCTAAAAATGGGAAATAATATAAATGCTAATACACAATGGGAGGGCCGTCAAAGTGATTTTTGAAAAACTCGAAAAAAATCGCCTTGATCCCTTGTTTTTGTCTAAAATTTTCGAAAAACATAAGCACCCTTGTGATTTCTTGAAATTTTTGACCGGGGGCTTCCCCTAAAACTTCGGAGCTCGTACGACACTGCCTAGATTTGTTTTAGAACGAACCTTTTGGCTCAGCTTTCGTCTCATCCAGGTAGAAGAGTCGAATGCAGATATCGGCTGGATGATTGGAAATATTGTTCGTGGGGAAGAGTTCTATATCCGGAGACATTTCGGATCTAAAATGAACAAATAAGTAAAATTTTGTACAGTAAAAAAGTTAAAGAAACATCAAAAACTGTTCACGAAAAAACATATCAAAAGCGACACACGAGTATTAAAAAATTTGACACTATTAATTTGAAAAAATTCAAGTAAAAAACGTGAAAGCGTGAAAATAAACGTGAAAAAAGTAAAGTATCCTAAAATGAAACTAAACCACAGCGTCGACCGACAAGCTACCACATTTCAACTCGAGCTACTATAACAAAGAAAGAAAAGTTGATAGAGTAAGGCTTGTCTCTCACGTGATTTAAATTTTTGTACTTTGTCAACAAAGAAAAAGTTTGATATTCACCACGCAGGCTTTCATTGGCTTATATATTCCATTATATGACGACAACTTAAAGAGATGTGATTCCGAGTCCATATAGCAGCATACGGTGGCTAATTGCTGGCTCAGAAAGCCCATTTTCGAGGAGGAGCTTTTAAGATTGCGTTCGTTCAAAGAAGCATGTTAAGTTGAAAGAAGTTTAAAAGAGATTTATGGCATAATTTGTAGATGGGGTTCACTCATTTGGATGATGGAAAAAGGCCGCACACAAATCATCTTTATTACTGTCGAAAATTGCGGCTAAATGCTAAGACATGATGAGGGTAATTATACAAGAAAATTGGCACGATTACTTATGTTCACGTTTTTTGAATTTTTTCGCAAAAATTACAGCCAGGGTTGCACCATTTTCGCTTATTTCACAGCAATTTGCTGCGAAAAAAGGCATTTTTTGCTTTTTTCAGGCATTTTTGCTTTTTTTCAAAGCCGAAGAAAGCAATTTTCTCGATTTTTTGGGAAAAATATTCATTTGTTGACCAAAAATTTGAAAAATAGACCGAGTACCTAGAAAAATTGCAACAAACAATTCATCGTGCAACAACAACTAGCCGTATAAAATCTCCCTAGTGACTCACTAAATAAAACAATTTCCGAGTATATATACAAAAATGATAAGCCACTAATTGCTTCCGCCCGCCCTTGACTTTTCACATACTGGTCTACTTGATTAGCCGTGAATTGTCCTCCACGAATCACTTGTTCCTGGAAGAAAATTTGAAATCTCCTACTTCGGCTGGTCCCTTTGAGCGTCGCATTGACTCGAAGTGATAAGCCGTGAAAGGAATTTTTCGAGTTGGACACTTTCTCATCAATTGTTTACGAGTTTTTTAAATAAAGCCTCTGTGAAAACGAATGGGCTTAAATAGGTAAAAATTGTAGTGAAGCTTTATTTGGGTGGGGTTAAAACAAAACAGTATAAAGATTATACAGATTCCTCAGAAAGTGTCTGTGGAATCTGTATAGGTTGTTGTTGAATTGATGGAATTTGGTATGATAAAATACCAGTGACACAAGTTAGTCTGATAGAGAGGAGTGATTCTTCCAAAGAACAATCAGGCAGCGTCGTAATTTTGATCCAGATTTGGGGGGGGGGGGAGTTTTTTGGAAAAAATTTTTTCGATTTTTTCCTTTTTTAACAAAAAACAGATCCGCAGGCGAAAACTCTGATTGAAAATGCTTATTTTTAAGCTGAAACTGCTCAGAAAATTGCAATTTTTGTTGAAAAAATGGCCAATTTTGGTTAGTTTTTATCGAAAAATTTTTGGACTAAGGCATAAGGGGGACCAAGGGGAAAAAATTTTCATTTTCCAGGTTTGGGGGGGGGGAGGTTCCCCCAAACCTGGAGAGGGGGGGGGGTAAATTTGAAAATTTTCGAATTTTATCACAATCGTACACGGCGCTCCAAAAGGTGCAGGGAACACCCCTAAAAACGCTATAAAATCGGCTGAGGTTTTTCTATGCGAGAAATTGATTGCGCGCATTTTCGAAGCCTGAAAACGCTTTCCTTGACCCTGCTTCAGGGAAGGGGTGGATGTAATGAAGCGAAAAGTAACTAAAATTTGAATTTTCGTCGAAGAATCGGCCATCTGGGAGGGGGGGGTTCCCTTGGGGAATCGAATGCGCGCATTGTTGATGCATAAAAAATATTGCTACACCGTAAAACTTTAATTTTTGTCCAATGCGTAAAGGGAAAAGACTTTTCTGATCACAGAAAGAAAGCATCCTGCAACCTTCCAGCAGCACTCTAAAAAGAACTAATATTGTGTAAATGTGGAAACTCCCTCCACCCTCACTTTCCAAAAATGAAATCTCCAAGCTGCGATTAAGCTTGGAGACCCGCCTAAAGATTTTCTATGGATTTGATAGGAAAAGAGGCTTAAAATAATTTTCTTATTAAGAGGAAGTCGAGTCCACAAGATTAATCACCTAATAGAAATAATAAGAAAAAGATGCACTCTCAAATTGGCGATTTGCCGACCTCTTGGAAACGTGAATTTCCAGGAACGGAAAGAAACTAAATGAGTCTAGAAAAAAGATTTTCCACTCGGAAAAACACTATGAAAAATTCGGAAAATTCATGAAAAATGAAGCACTTTTTGTTTTTACGGTAACCTCTGAATCGTAGTTTTTGAGATAATTGCATTTGAAATTGTTCATGTCCAAAATTATCCAATTTGAAAATTGTTTTGGGTTATTGAAACGAAAACCCTGAATCAGAATTTTCGTTTCAATAACC
>JAQGCP010000965.1:0-13951 GCA_034699885.1 Acrobeloides thornei | reverse complement strand
TTATAAATACGATCGTAGTCCTTTTGCCTTGATCTTATGCAATAACATGATATAATAGCAACTACAATGCAAATTATTAAAAAACTCCCAACACTTAAGCTAATAACGAGCACATAATTGAATTCAGAGGTTTCATCACTTGTAGGTACAAAATGCTCCGCATAGACTTGCATTACATAGCCTGTATGTCACTGTCAAACTAGTAGTATTAAAATATAATATTTGATTGTTTATGGTGGTGTTTTGCACTATTAGAACATTTTGATCAGAAGCATTAAATATTAGCTGACAGCGTTCGGGAATATCTGCATTTAAAGTTATCTGAAATGCAGCTAACCCAGCTACACAAGAATATATTATTTCATCATAAAAATCTCCCACCGTTACATCATAAGGATAGTTTGGTGACATGTCGGTCAAATAAATGTTTTTATCAAACGGCACAAGCTCTGCAACTACAACATCCACTAAAAATAGAAGTTATTAGTTTTTTGAAAGTTTCTATGTACTATATATACAGGGTGACACAAAATTACTGCACCATTTTTTCTTAGCTGTACCCCTTAGTTTTTTGCCCATAAATTTTGATGTATATGAGTTCAGACTCTGGTTTTGGCATCTTTGTAAAGATCCCGATTTCAGATTTAAAAAGACACTAAAACCAACTCATTTACATCAAAAGTTATGGGCAAAAAACTAAGGGGTACAGCTAAGAAAAAATAGTGTAGTAATTTTGTGTCACCCTGTAGAGTTTATTTTAATAAGTATAAATAAGAGAAAGGGGATTTTTAAGGAAATCTTAAAAGGGGAAATTTAAAAAAAAGGAGCATTCACTGCTCATTCTTTTTTACTTACTCCGGTTTACATATGCAAAATACTCAGCAGATAGAAAACCATTTGGTGGGATAATTATTGAAATTATTAGATCATATAAACTTTGATAATCTTCTCCATAAATTAAATCCGGTACTATCGATTCATCAAATTTGAATAAAATATACTTATCAGTGTATCCAGCTACAACTTTTACATTGCCTTCTCCAATATAACTATATATATAAATAGATAAGCTGGAATAATTGTTATCCTCCGGCAAATGTCTATTCGGGATTATAATGGTGATTATACAAGCTCCTTGATCATTAGAACTTATATTTTTTGTAATAAAAATACTATTCGCTGGTGCAATATTAAGATTATCCGAACTAGAACAAAACTTTCCATGAAATTCTCGAATTCGAGAGACAAATACAATATTATTTGTTGATGGACCCACAAATAATACAGTCAAATTATTGGCTTTAGTTGTAAAATTAATAATATCTCCTGAAGGAAATTGGAGAATATGCGATAAATTTTTCAAATGCGTAGATTCAAAAACAATGATAAAATCTTCTTGATAGCCTTTTAGATCGATTCCATAATAGTATATGTCCAGTGTTCCACTGGGCTTTGTTATTAAATATTGTGTAAAATTTTCTAGAGGACTTGTTGTATTAATTGGAGCAGTTTCAGATAGCTCAACAAGCTAAATTATCGAATAGTTTATACTTTCACTGCATGTTTCGAATTGGGAATAACTAAATCCTGTAAAGAATGCGCCACAACAAGATCAATTTAGAATAATCTATTTATGTTTTGAATTGTTTTGTATATTAGAAAACTCTGTTCCTTATTTCATTCTGTCATCTCTTTTCTCAGTTTATTTGTATCTATCGCGTTTTTGTTTTACATCGCAGTGTTATCGTTTTGTTTTTACATTGCATCACATTCTTGTTGCGCATTGCGTTGTTATCGTATCGTGTTTTTGTGAAAGGGCTTTTGGTGCAACAGCTCTGTCTGTGCTGGCTGTTGTTCCATTAGTTCCTGCGTTAGTTTTTCATACTGTGCCACGTTAATTTACTTCTTTCCAGTCTTGCTTTTGCAAAGTAAAAATTGGAAAGCTTCTTCTCTAAAGAGCTTTCCTTACGTTGTTTCTTTAAATGTTTATGAAATGTGTTTATGAAATTATTTATGAAATGTGTTGCTAAACTTTTACTATGGTTTTGTATTGTTTTTATGGTTGTGAAATTCAAACAAATAAAGTTAAAGAAAGTTTCGGTTTGATATTTTTGCGTTTGCACCCGCGGTTACTTCTCTATTTTTAGGCCATTTAGTCAAGCGTCACAAGAATTCAGAGGCTTGGTAACGTTTACTCCACGAGACCGATCGCGAAGACCTGGCGGAAATCCATTGCGCTTTTGGGTGAATAAGGTTAGTGCCTTGCAGTTATGGCCCATGGAGATAGGCCAAATTATAAATTTTACAATCCTTTACCTGATGTGTAAATGATAGGAGTTCTAGATACATGTGAATGATCCAATAGTGGATTTCTTGATAAACTGGTAGATTTTCTTGATAATCAAGAATAGCGGTTTCCTGTGATGAATGAAATAAAACGCATATCGTTTCTTCTTGTGTATACAAAAAGTAATGTTGGGAAGAGTCTTTGCCAGATTTTATATTATGTAAAACACTTTTTGTATCGCAAGCATATATTCTTAATTGATCATCTTTCATTAAATTAATATCAGCTTCGATTCTTAGGACAAATGTTTCATTTTCAGTGTCAATTTGAAATTTCCATTCCAATTCTACCACAGGGTTGTAGATTTCAGTAAGAGATGGTGTTAGCACGTATTCAGGATTAGTTAAATTAATTTTAATATATTCATCTGAATATACTTTTGAATTATTGCTTTGATAGTCTTTACCAGAATATGCAATATGTAGAAAAGAAATTATTAATAAAAGCGTAAACATGTTAACGAGGAAATAATTTTAGTCAATTTTTTAGTTATTAAAATTTCAGATATTAAAGTAATCTGTAAATGCCATTTTCGATATATGCGTATTAAGAAAGAATTGATCAAACATTCTGACTGATAAACACGCCCAGATTAAACCACTTTCATTTTTGAAGCATTTAATATTGAGAAAAGCGATTAAAAAATAGCAAAAAATATTTCCTCCTTATTAAAATGCTGTTAAAAATTTTAATATTTGTATGCTATATTATAGGAATAAAATCTCATGGGCTTATTTCCCACCCAAATTGTAATTGTAGCAAGTCCTACATTGAAATTGACTCTAATAATCGATCTATCCTGCTAATGCCGACAGAAAGTGAGCTCTATTGTCGAAATATGTATTGCAACTGGACAATTCATATAAATTACGCTAATGACACTTCTCTTCTAAAAATTAGCATATATAAAACATTATCAACATATGATAAATTAATATTTACAGTCTGCAATACTGACATTATGTTATATGATTCTACTGTAACTCATTTGGACTTTCCGTTATATATTCAACAAGAAAACATTTGTATTTATTTCAATTCTACAAATAATATTATTAAAAGCGAAACTTTTTTTCACTGGACTATCTATTTTCGGCTAGTCCCATATCCAAAGAACATTCAAGTAAGTATTCATATCAAAGACAACCGTATGAATGGTGAGTTATAAATAGACCACTTGCAAGCATTTTTTTAACGATATTTTTTAAATTATATATTGTGTTCGGCATGAAAAACTGCTTAAAGGGGGGGGGAACCATTTATATACCGAAATCGCGTATTTCGTTAAAATGTTATAAATCAATCAAAATTTGACATACATATAGGTAAAATTTAACAGGGAATCCAATGGCGATATTATGTTTCCAAAACTCCTACCTAGAAGTCGAACAATTGAATTTTAAGTGTTTTTTCTATGTTGAACAAATCGAAATTTCTAGGGTAAATTGGTGTCGGGGAATCGATTCCAAGTGTTATTTTAAAAAAATATAGAAAAAACACTTAAAATTCAATTTTTCGACCTCTAGAACAGGGAATTTTGGAAAAATAACATCGCCATTGGATTCCCGTTAAATTTTACCTATATGCAATCAAATTTTGATCTATTTATAACATTTTAACGAAATACACGATTTCGATATATGTAGAAAATAAGATTGTTCTGGTGGATCTTGTCAATCGATGTTATTAATAACTTAGGCTAGACCAGCTTCTAGGTATACCGATAAGGATGTGCAATTATCGTGATAAATTGAAGGCCCTAAACATGAAGCGTATAGGCGAATACACGTAAAGCGCGAAATAGACGATAAAGCAAAGAGAGTGCAGGTCACCATCCTCGACCTCTGCAGCCGCATCGAACGATCTCCAAATCGGCTTCTGGCTCCCTTTCGGCTTAAGTAAGCTCATACTACAACATAGCAAACAACTGAGAATACAAAACATAAGATACATTAAGAAGTGATTAAGCGATCACCCATCATAGGTGTAATTAGGACCCTGATTAACCACTGCGTACTAATGACGTACATATGAATGGTGAGGTATTGGGAGTATGGTTGATGGAGGGTTTCTATATATATGTTACCGGCAGAACTAAGATTCTCAGCTCTGCCTAGGCATCTTAGAGATGCCGGTGTCTCAGAGATGCCTAGGCAGCTCTGAGATGCCAGCGTCTCAGTTCTGCCGGTAACATATATAAATGATTCCCCCTTTAAAACGCTGTATCAAATACAAAGAACCATTCCCGTGTTAAACAAAAATCTTGAAGTTTATTATAATGGCGTAAGCTCAGTACTACAAACTAAACACATAAAATGATAAATAGTTTGATTTAATAACAAACATATATATTTTTAGCCCGTAATAGTTTCTGAAAATAATTCTATTGATCTGCAAATGGTTACAAACTACACTTTGTTAACTATATCTTCAATAAACAAAAATCTTGAAGTTTATTATAATGGTGTCAACCCAGGCCTTACTATATCTGGCTATATTTACGTTTATAATTCATCAGGATTGCAACATTTTATTGGAATGTATTCATATCCGACTGATAATATTAAAATCATAAATAATAATAGTAGTCTTATAACAGTTTTTTATGTTGGAACTTCAACAAATACTATTATGATTGTTTCGAGAATACCCGAATTTCATGCAGCGAATTGCAATGATAATAACAACTTACTATTTTTGAATGATTATTACACATATAAGCAGATAAGTGCACTAAATGGCACGTGTATTTTCACTTTACTTATTCCATTTTCTAATTTTAAAGGTTATGGATATCAAATGAATATTTTTCAACCTACTTACAATGGAAACTATTCGGTTTATGTAGTCGGTGGATACAACACAACATATACTCTATTTGAATTCGATAATGACTCTATAGATTTGCTAGGAGCCCAAATTTTTGGCATAATGATTTCGTTCTTAATCCCTAAAAAATCTACCCTTACAGGATACTATCAAGCTATCTTATTTCAGCTTGCCATAACGGCTTTTTTTGGCGGAGAAAGTTTTAATGACTTACTTCTTTCACCAAATTTTCCATTTTTAACTTCCACTCAATATAACATATATCTTGAGGAAGTTTATCAAGTAGAAAATGCAGAGATAATGTTAACAATCTTTGCAGACATCCCTAAGAATTGTTTCTTAACCATATATGATGAAAACGGCACTTATTTGAATATAACTGAAGCAAAACTAAATGATACGGAACTTTCATTCAACAGTACAGATTTTTTTGTTGATTATGTGAGTTACAGCGATAGTGCTCAATGGCATGGTTTCTTTGTAAAAGTAGTAGGAACTCGAATTGATCCACCGAATGTCACAAACATAAATGTGTCACACAAAGGAGGAGGATTAAAAGAAAGATTGATTATAGGCTTTAGTTGTACTGCATTGGTCATCATTCTTATATTAATTGGAATTTTCACAAGACACCAGCTCAAAAAGCGATATGCAAAGTTCGATCAATTGTGCAATTTGCTAAAGGAAATGAACATGTCTCCGGAAGAAATAGTGGAAATGAAAAAGAAGAGCGATGAATTGTTGATCCTATCAACTAAAATCCATATCAATTTTGATCATATTCTCGGCCAGGGTTCAAGCTCGACTGTGTACCAGGGATATTTGGTTGGACCAGCTCCGTTGCATTTGATACATCGATCTATTGCAACTCAGCGGTTTGTCGACTGTGATGTGGCTGTCAAAGTGGCGAACAACTTTGGGAGAACTGAAGTAGAACTACTTTTCAAAGAGATTGAAGCTATGAAGAAAATTGGATATCACGAAAATGTTGTGTGTATGCTAGGATGGGCTATGCCAAAAGATACTCCATGCTTGGCATTTGACGTTGGAGAAAACAATGTGCTAAGTTTTGTGACAGAATTAAGAGAAAAACCCGAAAACGAACTGCCATACAGAAAATTCTTATCGATTTTGTGGCAAGTTACAAGAGGTAGAGTCCCAAGAAAAGAGTCTCTTCTCAAGAAATTTGCTGCAAGCTTTATAGAACGTTTTTAGGTATGCAATATATTGCTTCAAAAGGTATAATCC
The DNA here is from genome assembly GCA_034699885.1 of Acrobeloides thornei. Taxonomy (NCBI): domain Eukaryota; kingdom Metazoa; phylum Nematoda; class Chromadorea; order Rhabditida; family Cephalobidae; genus Acrobeloides; species Acrobeloides thornei. Next base: position 7,527 of record JAQGCP010000965.1, on the reverse strand, counting down.
ATTGCAACTTAACTGCTAAGAACGTTTTGCTATTTGGTTCCATTGTAGCGAAGATTTCCGACTTTAGCTTATGCTGTTTTTGCGACGAAACTTCCTTCTATAAGCAAACTGTCACCAAAAGCTTCCCCTTCAAATGTATGGCATTGGAGTCTTTAAAGGGGAACGTTTTCTCCGAAAAATCCGATGTCTGGTCATTTGCAGTTCTTATTTACGAGATGTTTACACTCGGAAAAATTCCTTATGTATGTATGAATGATAGCGAACTTATTGAGTTCTTGGCGAATGGAAATCGTTTGGAACGTCCTTCAAATGTGTCTGATGCGGTTTATGAAATTATGGAAGAATGTTGGAATGAAGATCCAGAAAAACGACCATGTTTCGCAGAGTTGGGAGAAAAATTCAACGAGTTTATTGAAATACGCAGCGAGTTATATGGTTATGTCGAAGCTAAATAATATAAATTTGATTTTGTAAAAGATTTTTATAACAGGTTTAGTTTTTGTGTAGCTCATGTGCGTGACTTGTTTTGTAAGCTTAAGCCTAAAAGTGTGCAAGCCTAAGCTTAAGCAAATGCAAGCTTAAGACGAACTTGGTTAGAATTAGCCCAGGTCTAAGCCTATGTAAGCTTACCCGTTCTTACGTGGGTAGGAAGAGGCCAGACTGAGGCCAGTTCAAGCCTAAGCTTAAGCCTACGCTTAAGATCCAAGTCTGAGGCCTAAGCGAGAAAATCCGTCAAAAAATGCCAAAAATCTCAAAGGTATATATTATGTGGATCCACGAGCTACGCACCCATGTCTTTGTTTTTATAAATTTGATTTTGTAAAAGATATATTTTGTAATGTCTCTTTGATGCCTCGAAATTAATGATTTTGAAAAAAATTTGGAGCTAGTATACTTTGTTCCTGTCAACCGACAGGAGCAAAAATGAAAAAAAAATTTTTGTTGAATTTTTTTAACAAGTGACCCTTTAGGGGTAATTTTATGCGAAAAATCGATTGAGCGCATTCCGAACCTTAAAAACGCTTCCTTTACCCTGATTCAGGGAAGGGATCAGTGTATTATTTACGTAAATAAATTGATTTTCGCTTCAATATACCAATTTCTTCCCTGAATCAGGGTCAAGGAAGCGTTTTCAAGATTCAGGAATACGCGCAATCGATTTTTCGCATAAAATTACCCCTAAAGGGTCACTTGATAAAAAAATTCAACAAAAAAATTTTTTTCATTTTTGCTCCTGTCAGTTGACAGGAACAAAGTATACTAGCTCCAAAAATTTTAATGTACTTTAAATTGAATAAAAAAAGGTTAATAAGATTCTGCAAGGATAATTTATAGATGATGCTTTTAAAAAGTTACAAAATTGAAAGTTACGAAAAACGTTTAAAAAATTACAAGAACAAATACTAACTCTTGAAAAGCTACAATTCGACATACAAATAGTTTTCGCTTTAGTATTCTCGTCACCTTGCAATTCAGGTTTAGTACAGTTAGATTCTCGGAGACCCCATCCGCCACCTTATCGCATGTCAATTTGCCTTGTAACAGATTTAGTTTTATTTGAGAGTATTTTTTGTGTAACTCGTGCGCGCGACTTGCGTGTGCAAGCCTATGAGTATGTAAGCCTAAGCTTAAGCAAATGCAAGTCATTTTGAAGCTCAGAATCTGAGCTTCAAAATGAGACCAAAACCAAGTCAAACGGATTTATCTATCAAAAGTTATGATAAAAACTCTGCTAGGAATAGTCTCCCGAGTGCTGCTGCAAAGTTGACTCCCCCTTTAATGTAAGTTGACTTCAATATTTATTGGATTATGAGTAAACTTTTTTATATTAATTTAATGATTTTTTCTGAATTTTTCTATTTATAGCATATTCGACTCGTTAATTCACTTCTAGCCTACATTATCGACTAGATCGAAAATTAGAAATGACAATTCTAGCAAAAAATTCGACCTTTCATAGAATTGGGCATGCAAGATCCAATTCTTCCTGAGCAAAAGCCGAGATAACTGCAACACCATCATACGTGGGCAAGGGGTGGGTTGACCCACCCCCATATCGCCGCAAGAGGGGTAAAATGTAGAAAATATGTCGCAGTTGGGTGTGACGGATGAGGGAAAAATTGTATCGAAGGTCGGCGCGAAGCACCGACCTGCGACGTTTTTTTTTTTTTTGGTCGACAAACGTATCGCATTTGGGTTTTCGACCTACCCCCCTTGCCCATGTATGAACACCATTCGTCTTCTTTACACGAGTATTCATGGGACTGTCTAGGCATTCCTAAAATTTACATCTTTAGAGAAATCTAGCAATTTTTAGGGATCCAAAAAATGCCATTTATAGGGGTCAAAATAGGCCATTTTTAGGGGATCTAAATAGGCGATTTTTAGGGGTTAAATAGGATATTTTTAGAGCTCCAAAAATGTTATTTTTAGGAGCTAAATAGACTCTTTTTTAGGAATATAAATAGGCCATTATTAGGAGTTAAAAAGGCCATTTTAAAGGGGCCTACTTGTGTCATAATTCGGAACAAAACTACCAACTTCTACACGCCCAAATGACTCTTCGCGTTTTTCACGTTTTTCTTCTTGACCAAATCCATGACCATATGGATGCGGATTAACACTTTCATGTTGATTTTCTTCAAATTCTGATATGTTTGAAGGTTTTCCATAGCAAAAAGCTAGCATATAAAAAATAGCAATTAGGCAAATGGTAGAAGACTTCATGTTTTGCAAAAAATAGTAGATTCAATCAGTTTGTTTATATTAAGGATTTAGGGCTCCAATAGAAAGCTGATATTTTGTAACTTTTCAAATCAATCAACACTCGCCAAACTTATAAAAAAGTGTAATTGAATTAGATAAACACGGTTTGAGATGCACAATAAATTGAGAGAATCTGGTGAGGAAAATATCTGAAGAAAAAAAACATGCAAAAATTTAAGAATTACTCGAATATGGCTCAAATTAATTGGCGCCCGCGATCGTATTTACCAAACTTGGAATTTAAAATGTTCAAGTGATTGTGTTTTGCTATTAAATTGTTTACTACTTAAATATAACATAATTGGCTTGTTTTAGACATTTTTACATAAAAATAAGCTAATTTTGATAGGTGTAAAGAATGCGCCACAACAAGATCAATTTAAAATAATCCCTTTCTTTATGTTTTGAATTGTTGTGTATATTAGCGCGAAAACTCTGTTCCTTATAATCTCACTCAATTATCTTTTTCTCAATTGAACTTTATCTATCGCGTTTTTACATCGATCGCATTCTTATCGCGTTTTTACATCGATCACATTCTGAGGACCAAATGTCCCGTTGTTTAAATGAGGTGATGCATATTTTTGTATATAAAATTGGAACTTGGTCATTTTTTATTACAAAATATTATTCTACAACAAAAATTTTTGCTCTAGAACAACTTGCTTAGTTGTCGGGGTTCAGTAATTGGGTGCCAGGCGATCCTACGACAGGCCAATGTATGCTATCAACAGCTGATGGAGTACACATGTGTTGGAAAAGTGGGGATTGTAATTCCGACTTTTCTGAAGTTAGTTTGGTATTATGCCAGTCTCAAGCTTGTGATGCCTCAAATCTGGCTTGTTGTGAAGCATGTAATGCTCCTAATGGAAATTTCAACAAAGTATACAATAGTTGTGCTAGATCGCATAGGACAAAGAAAACCGGCTTGAGACGAAATTTATAATCTCTTTGTTCGTTGATTTTTGAAATTTTGTTCGTACTTTGAATAAACGCCTTATCAGTAAATTTGGAGCTATGGCATCAATATGAACTGAAAACGTATTTCCTGAGAAAACAACCTTTAGCACTTAAATCGACCTTCTTTTAAAAATTGACGCTCTTTTATGACTAAAAGTTGACCTTCTTTTAGCTGGCGGGAATGGGTCTTGACTCGGATGCGATTCGTCTTGGGGTTATTTGTCTTTTCTTGGTCTCCCGCCAGCGTCATCGGTCCCCTGTCCTACTAAGAAAAACTGAACACAATCAAGAAATTTTTATTTCGTATAAATATTTTACAATTTTATCTAAAAACCAGATTGTTTAATTTTCGCAAATCCGATTTGCTTGTTTCCAACGTCGAAAATATTGCAGTAAGAGCGCATAAACAGTTCTCCCAATAACCAGGCAGAGCCAAATCCACTATTTCCGCTGTTATAAATAGCCAAAAAACACGTTTCATTTCCGGATAGAAGCTGTAAAATAGAATTGTACCCAAAATTCGTATAAACCCTACCTCAGTAACATATTCTTTTGGAGAAACACTATACACTTGCTTGTTTATCGTAAATTGCAAGTCTGGAAGGCCTGTAGAATTGCATGGTAGGGTATACATATTGTTTTCTTGGTCGTAAATTGCATTGGTGGCGTTGAGGATCGCGTTCAAGTCGTCTGTTGGGGCTCCGAGGAATGTTGTGCTAGAGTCGATAAAGACTTGCATTGTCTTGGTCTTTTGATACGATCCAACGCTAAATCCAGACATGGAAAACTGCCAAAAGGATAGCGATGTCAATGGAGCGTAGTTCACATTCGAATCGCAGTTTTGCGTGTCTATGGCACCAAGGGTCAGCAAGCCTCCTACTTGACCAGTTGCATTACTACCTATGCTATAAATTTGCCTGGGCTTTTAACCCTTTTCTTGCAAACCTTACCGTTTCAAAAACATTGAAAAAACAGGCTTGTCAAATTGTGGAAGAAAATTTTGAATTGGAGGAGTGAAATTATTGACAGCTCGAGCTGGCCAGGCTAGTCCCAAAGTACCTAAAAATCATAGAAAGGTGTTAAATTTGAGGCAATTTTTACCATCAAAGCCGAGCCCATCAGAGGCAAAGATATTGTTAAAACCACCAAGATCAAGCAAGTCAAAACCCTGGGTTTTCGCGGTAAATCCAGCAAGCTAAAATATTGTATGTCGAAAACCATCATATTTTAAGGGTTTTAATGAATTCAAGGGAAGTTCAAAAATTACTTTCATAAATGGGGGTGGAGAAAAGGTCTAGCCAAAAGATTACGCCTCATAAATTTCCTTCAAGAGTTTAAAGGAAATAGGGTTATGAAATATTTTTTCATGAACTTACAGTAAAAACATCTTGTCCAAAGGTATTATTATCCCAATCAATTCCTTTAAAAACATAGGTTGATGATAAATTGCTGTTGTAACAATGTGTAGGGATCATTTGACCACAGGAATAGATGGATAACCCAGCAAAAGTTGTATCTGCGATTAGCGATATGGTTTGGGCTAAATTTGATGATGTTTTAAAGGCTTTAGTAAAATAAATTTATCCCTACATCTAAATTTAGCCCTATAGAAAGCCCTAAATTTAACCAATAAAATCAAACCGGGAGTTCCCAACGTAACACTAACCACATAAAGATCATCATGAAAATCTCCTAAAGTTGCGTTGCCTTTTGCCAAAACATGTCGTTTGAAATTTCCATATGTTCTTGGTCTAAAAACCCTGTTAGAAAAAACAAGTTATAACACATAAAATACCTAAATTTTACAGCTTTTTGAGAGCTTTTATACAGCTTAAGCTGTAAACTTTTCTTGGGAAGAGCAGCTGTATGAATAGTCACTAGAAAAAGGGCTAGACAAAGAGCAAGAATTGCCTTCATGTTGGGACTAGTATAAATTCAGACTTTGAGTGAAACGAATGGTCTTTTTGTACAAAACCAGTAGATTTGATAAGATTTTTATGGAGTTTCATAGATTATTGATAAAGCAAATGGCCCTATTAAAAAATGAAGTGAAATGACATCTTTAAGCCATATTCGTCTAAGGATTGATTAGAAGCACTTTATATAGCTTTATCATATATTTATTAGATAAAAACCATTAAAAACTAGTATGTTTAGCCTTTGAAAATTCGATTTGCTTGTTAGTCTTTTTCTGGTGAAAACATTGTTTCTGGGGTTTTCGGGGATAGGAATGGAGGGAAATCCTTGAGACTATGACTCAAAGTTGGTGGACTAATGAGTGTTATAATGTTTTCTTTTATTTTACGGTATACGCGCCTGCGGCCTAGTCACAGGCTACTCGACGATGCTCTTTTTAGGCTAGTCTTAGGCTAAGTTTATGCTCGGGTTTAGCCTAGGGTTGGGCTAGGGCGTAGTCTAGACTTATCCTATGCTTAGGCTATTAGGTAAAAAAGCTCATTATCTTCTAATATAATAGCGCAAAATTCTGTTGGTCTGTTTGCGTGAAATCTGTTACCTTTAGGCCAGGAGCGTTACGGAAGTGCTTTCCGAGGGTTTTCGGGGCGATGAATCGATTGCGCATGGTTTCGAGGCACGAAAAATTAACCAAAGCCGATATTCAGGGGTAACTCATACATAGAAACGGTTTTCGTAGTCAAGTGGTTAGCGCACTGGCTTTTGCAATCTAGAGATCGCGGGTTCGATCCCCGCTGGCGACGAAAATTTTTTGCGCAAAATTAAAATTTTCTGCTTTTTGCACAAATCGGTTAATTATGCTTTTTGGACAATTTTAGATCAAAAACAATAGAAAAAAGAAGGGGAAAGGGAAATCAGCTCTGAGAAAATAGGTTGCGTAGCCGCGAAGCGGCTACCATCTGGGGCGAAAAAAGTCCTAATTTTCGTTTTTAAAGTGCTTTTCTCGGCATTCTTTTCTTAATTTCTTCTTCACTATGTCCTTTTTGCTTGTTTTATGTTATCAGTAAACTAGACTATTGATCAATCAAATTACTTTTTTTCTCTCGGTTGTTTTCATCTTTTTGCCATGCATCTAACGTTGCTTACTTTTATTATATTTCCATTTTATTTCCCCACAAGTAAACTTTATACAATTTTTTATGAAAATCTCAGCATATTCTAGCCCAAATAGTCGTTCCGCCATCGTATGATGGGACTGGATTTATACAATCGAATGTAACCAAAACAAATTTTACTGTGTACCTGATATGCGTGCCAATTTCTTCGGAAAATTCGACAAATTCTTAAAAACTACGAAAATTTGGAAAAACTAAAAATTTGAAAAAAACTCTATACAATAGCGACGACAAATGTGACGATTTTTCTATGTACCACTTAAAACTTTTTCTCCGAGCTTATCGTAATTACATAAATAACAAAAGTAACGTGTTTTTTAAATTTATTTTTCAATTGATACCAAACTGATAGGTGATGCCAAGAAAATTTCGGTAAATTGTTGAATTCATCACACTCTTTCGTAGATGTTCAAATTTTGAGTATGACGAATTCAATTGTTTGCCAAAATTTCCCTAATGATTCCCTATCAATTTTGATACCAATCGAAATACCAATAAAAAAACGCGCCACTTTTGTTATTTATGCGAATTACGATCAGCTCGGAGAAAAGGCTATGAGCGTTACAAAGAAAAAGCTTCACAATTTTATTCATAGTCGCCACTGTAAGCGTACATCAGAGGCTGAACTGGTTTCAGATTTGTTTACTCTTCGAGCTTATGATTTTTCAACATTTTTGGACATTTTACTCGATTAGCCCCCCCCGTTAGAACA
>JAQGCP010000964.1:0-13962 GCA_034699885.1 Acrobeloides thornei | reverse complement strand
TATTGAAACGAAAACCCTGAATCAGAATTTTCGTTTCAATAACCCAAAACAATGTTCAAATTGGATAATTTTGGTGTTATTTTGTTCGTTTCGTTTAGCTATAAAAAATTGCTACAATGTTCATTTTATGAAAATTTAAATCGATTTAAAAATTCAAAAAAGTTTGTGTATTACAACGAAACACATGAACGCAAATTCAAATTTCAAACACAATTTTCTCGAAAACTACAACGATTCAGGACATGCCGTAAAAACAAAAAATGCTCCATTTTTCATGAACTTTTTGAATATATTACTTGTTTTTACCGATCGGACTGGTCCTTTAACAAAAAATGGCCAACTTTTTTCCAACCGGACTGGTCCTTTAATCAAGAAAAAGATCTTTCCCACATTTTTCACAACAATCAAACCGCTCTTTTTGTTCAATTTTTTTCAATCAACAATTGCCCAAAGGCTAAAGAAGAGGATGATCGTTGTTCCTTTATACGGATAGACGAAGATTAACAGACGTATCACTCGGAGGAGCAGCAATTGGTCAGCAAATGGAGAAAGACGGTCCTAAGAATACGACCTCGCCCTTTTCTTTCGTTCTCCTCCCCAAAAAGGTTCGAATGACAATTTCGCGCCATTCTGTCGACTGATAGTTATCGTGTGTGAAAATCTCGAGTCGCGTCACTTTTTGACCTTATCTGTCTTGTCACTTTTTCCGGTTACTTGACTTGATTCGCGTGGATAGTTTCAGAAAAAAAGTGTGTGGTGATTTTTGTTAAAATTTGAATTTTGCGTTTTATTTCAAACTCAGGGTTTTCGTGTCAGTATTCAGGTAAATTCAAACCTGTTCCGGACGATTTCATGACGCCGTCTAGAAATGAAATCGTTTCAAGCCTTTCGTTTCATTCGAAACTATGCCATTTTATTTTTCCTACAAAACATTTAATCAAGTTTTCGTGTCATTAACTAGATCCAATTTGAATTTGTATTTATCGATGACGTACAAAATGGTAATTTGAAGTCTATTTCCATGACATAAGCTGTAGGCTAGTTTATCTCCCCACTATAAAAACTTTGTTTCTCTCCGACAATTTTCTTTATGTGTTTAATGTCCTATTTTTAGTGGCCATATTTGTGACATTTTTTCGACTATAAATATCATCAGCAACTCTCTTTTATCCGAGTCAAACACCTGGTGTATGTTTCAAAAGTTGTCCTAAATTTCTGGTTTTCAAGCGGAATTTTCATCAACTTCCTTTTCATTTCTTTTTCAGCTCTAGTTTGAGCTTCTGTCCTCGCTGTTACGTCTCATACTTCATTTCTTCGTCGAGGCTTCCTGTTCCGATGTTTGATCGAAGTCATCGTCGTCGTTGCAGTTCTGTGTGTGTGTGTCGTTGGTCTGCGCATGAGGCGCTCCTTTTTCTTCTTCCTCCATTTCGACCGATGACAGCTGTGAAGACGGAAGAATATTTGTATGTGTTTGTTGCTTCATGATCGTCGCCGCATATGTTGTCTATTACACACGATTGGGGTGACCACATGCATTTTTAGAAATGGGGGCAAAAAAAGTAAAAAAGGGGGTCACCCACGTAAAAATTTTTTCTTGAAATGACCCCTCTAGGGTTAAAATGTGTGGGGAATTTGAAAATTTCAAAGCGAAAAACGCTTTTCTGATTCAGGGAAGTGTATTGAAGCGAAAAGTCGCAAAAATGCGATTTTTGCCTAAAAATTACCCCTTTTGGGGTAAAAATGTGCGGGGAATCAGACAACCTCTGAGTCGTTGTAGTTTTCGAGAAAATTGCGTGTGAAATTTGAATTTGGGCTCATGTTTTCGTTGTAATACACAAACTTTTTTGAATTTTTTGCACTCAAATCGTCAAATTTCAATGTAAGTATCTTTAAGATTGATGCTTTCTTGACCCTGATTCAGGGAATGAGTCAGTGTATTGACACGAAAATCGAAAAAATTTCTATTTTCGCCCGGAAACATCTATCTGAACGTAATTTCATGGGGGGAATCGATTGCGCACATTTTATAAGCATAAAAAATTTTCTTGACCATGATTCAGGGATAGAGTTGGTGTACAGGAGAAGAAATTTTTCGATTTTCTCGTCAATACACCGAATCCATTCCCTGAATCAGGATCAAGGAAGCATTTTCATGTTTCGGAAATCAATTTCCTCAAAAGGAAAAAAATCGTTCTCGTACAAATCTTTGATCTCATCGCCCAAATTTTCATGTTTGGTATGAGTTGCAATATAATTGCATCCTTGACAGCAAGCGCCGCCGCCGCTGCTGCTGCTAAAAAATCGTTGCAAACATGTTTCCTGTGCACTATAACAAACACTGTATACTGCCCATTTCTTTCTCGTCTTGTCCAAATTTGGAAACGATGAACGTATACATGAAGAGCCCCACATGCTGTGCGCGAGCGACGACGGACATGAAGCACCAACAACAAGCGCAAACCTCTTTTCTTATTCTTCTTCCTTTGTTTGAGATGTGGCCCAGCTCGTGTCCCTTTCCGTTTTCCATGCATAGAGCAGCTTTCATTGAAGGAGGCGGGTAAAAACGACCGAGCATGACGAAGCAAATAGGCTAGTGTGTATGTGCGTGTGCTGCTGACATTTTCATTTCTCTTCTTTCGTTCGTCCGTGACGACTCCGAAATGAGCAGTGACCACCACCGGAGGCGACTGCTGTTGTTGCGATGGTTGACTATAATAGTGCACATGTTGGGTGTGTGGACATGCGGCACTAGGGCAGGGCTTCTGCTGCTGCTGGCCGGTGCTAGCCACCGTCCAGTCTCCGAAAATGGCACTACTCGCCAATCATGCCGAGATGAAAAGCCCTTGGGGTGTTTGCCAGCATTCGCGCTCGAATTTGCTTCATGCTTTCTATTGTTGGTTTGTACTTGTGCGAAATTTGTATTGTCGAAAATACCATTCTATCATGTTTTGATACCAGTCTATTTTCGCGGGAAATATTTTTTAAAGATAGAGGAAAGAATTGAGCATTTTTTCTTTTACGGCACTACTTGAAAATCTAAAAAAATGACACCAAAATGACTGAATTTGAACAATGTTTTGGGTTATTGAAACGAAAATTCTGATTCAGGGTCTTCGTTTCAATAACCCAAAACATTCTTCAAATTCAATAATTTTGGTGTCATTTTATTCGTAACGGCGAGATATAAAAAATTCTGATTTTCTTTTTTACTAAATCATCAAGGAATTTGAATTTTATAATCGTTTCAATGAAAAATTTCATTGCAGGCACTTCGTTTCAATGTACAAACTCGTTTGAAATTTTTTTGCTCATAACTTTTGCCGTGAGATTTTCAAGTAGTGGTCCAAAAGAAAAAAATGCTCTTTCTCATGGAATCAACTCGCCAAAAGTAGACTGCTCCTTGAAAAAGAACATGCCATTTTTTGAAGATTAAAACTGACAAGTTCATCCACATGGCTCTGAGCTATTGTTGGGCATTAAAAAACACAATTGACGACTAAGTCATAACTTTTTATTGTCGTTTAAAAATTTTTCATGCAGCACTAAAACAAAAGAAGTTTTACATTCTGCCACGAACTAGCCTCACTGTTTTTTCGCGAAAAAAATACTTCTCTGATTCAGGGAAGTCTGTGTAAAAGTCGTAAAAATGCGATTTTTCGACTTTTCGATTCAATACACAGGTCTTCCCTGAATCAGGGAAGTGTTTGTTCGCTTCGAAAACGTCAAATTCGTGTTCCCCGCATGTTTTTACCTCTTATCCTCCTTCATTTTCAGAAAAATTTTTCGCGTAGGCGGTCCCCCACCCCCTATTGTGTAGTAGCTTCGAAGTTTTATATTCTACCACAAACTAGCCTCACTGTTTTTTCTTCACCTTTACTATGAGATTTGATACTTGCGATTCTGTTGAGCCCCACACCATTCTCTTTTCATTTTCTTCCCACAGTCGGAAACAAATATAGCTACAAGAGGAAATTTTCTACCTCTATTCTAGTCGTTAGTTGGTTTCTCTGTAGAGAGTCCATCTATCAGCAACAGAAATAGTCCACGTCTTCTTTTTCTTCTTCGTAGTGTGTCGTTTATTTTCCCTCGATATTGCGTTCTTTTTAGAGCCAGGGCTAACCTTTTGCGAAGTGTGGCGATCGAGGGTGTTGACACTTCGGCGGCGCACAGCGAAGGAAGAATGGCGACGATTCCTGACGCCTTTCATATTCTTTTTCATCGTCTTCTTCATCTTTCCGTGTATAGTTCGAGTTCGTGTTGCTTTGCGCGACAACGACTCCCACCGTTACACCAACGTCGCCACTTTTCGCACCCGATCGCCCTCCTCCCTCTACTACTGGACAATGTAGCGAGACAGTCGATGATGATCGTTAAGATTTTGAGCTGCGCTATGTTACAAGAAAATTTTGGAGGTTTTTTTATATCTGTGTGCTAATATTTTTTATTGAGAAAGTTTATGTCACCGCTGAGTCCGGATTTTCAGACGGTGTCCGGAAACGAGTTGAATTGATCTGAGTATTGACACGAAAACCCTGAATTTGAATTTTCTTTTCTCAAAACAACGTTAAAAACAGCAATAACATCTGTAATTTTATTGTTTTCAACTCGTTTCCGGATGGCTAGTGACTTATTCCCAATTTCACGACTGCTAGCATCGTGAAATGCATTTCACGACTAGTGCACACCCTAAACGTCTCGACTTGCATCTCGAATTCGTGACTCAAGTCGAGATGGAGAGGTCTCCGGGTTAGAAGCCCAGCATAAAAGTTGCATAACCCGTGAGTTCTATTAGAATATCGACCTAAATTTTCGTTCAGCGATGAAAAAAATTTTTGTGACATCCGAAGCTCGGCTTTCTCGCGAAACGTGTTTTAAAGGAAACGTTGTTAATTATAAACTGAAAATTTTATGTCTCAATCTTTTTATACATCGTTTTCTTTCATATTCGTGTTTGAATCTTGTACTTTTGCTTAATCACCATTTTAAGCCAATTTTTTTAGGGAACATTTTCGGCTAGCGTTCGACGGGTCTTTTACTAAGTACTCACATCTATTTTATGCTTAACATCCGACAAATTATTAACTAGTGATGTCTTCTCTAACAGCGTTCAATCAAGCAGTGCCAAATGTTGGAGTGATTGGAAGTTCTCGACGTTCTCCCACTCAAAATCCACAGAAGCTAGTATGTATTAATGGAAATGGCAGCTTGGAAAGCAGTAATTCTTCGCGAAGCTCTACCAGCGGCGAAGAAGGTTTTATATCTGGGAGTTCTTCTGCTGAAGAAATCTCACATGTGGATCAGTTGACGTCACACTTCGACATTTTGGGCATTGGAAAATCGACTATGAATCGATTTAATGGAACTAATGGAGGAGGTAATTATAAATTTTTAAATATATTTTGTGATAAATTAGTTGTAAAAAATATTGTGAAAATAATCCTGTAAAAAAAAGTTTCTATTTTTTTCACCAAAAAAGTCCAACATTTTTCATTTTTTACTACAAAAGTTGTAATTTTCTGAGCATTTTCAGCTTAAAAACAAGCGTTTATCAAAAAAAATTCGCTTGCGGCACTTGATTTTGCTTTGACTAAAGTTTTTCATTAAAATTGTCAAAGTTTTTCTATTTTTCAACAAAAAATCCCCAAATTTGACATTTTTAAACTAAAGTTCTTCATTTTCTGAGCATTTTCAACAACAAAATTCGCTTGTGGCGCTGGTTTTTGCATTGACTCAAGGATTTCAAAATTTTTGTCGAAAATTTCTTAGCATTTTCCGCTTAAAAACGAGTGTTTTTCGGCAAAAAAATTTTTGCGCTAACAAGGTAAAAATTTTTTGAAAAGGTTCCCCCATTTTTGGAGTTTGGCTATGCCACTGTCATATAGTGCCCGTATATATCATTCCTTTTAGGTTATTCATCTATAATTGACGAACCGGCTCATAAAATATTCTCATCTTTGAACAATAGTGCACTTTTTGAACCATCGAACCTGCGAGAATTCAAGTAAGCGTTTCAATTTGTGCAATAAGAAAATTTTGAACTAAAAACTTTTGTTTGCAAAATTTTATTTTTCTCTTTTTGTTGAACATTTGAAGGTCCATTTACCGCAATTTTATAGTTTTCACTATTTGAGGACGTGTTAACCCTCTCTTCGTCTCTAACCGCGGACAATCTCAATTGTCTGCTGCTTTTATAACTTCTCCAATCTTGCATTTTCCCCATTTCTCTGAATCTTATTGGAGTGTATGCTATTTTGCTGTCTTCGTTTAGTTCTATTGTGTGCGCAGCGACTAGTACCTCGTAGTGCCACTCGGCTGATTCGATGAAAGGGAATAGGAGAGGGAATGGATAGCCAACTCAGTTGTCCTCCATAATATTTTTGATGTTTGCTTAGGCGAACTTTTAATTCAATTTGGACACACAGAAAAGATGAGAAATTGTTTTATGATATTTTCGTTTGAATAGTACACAAAAAAGAGTTAGTTAAGAGACTCGAACATTTTCAAGCACTTGAAGATTGCAAAACAATTTTGGAAACTAGTATCGAATAAGTGTGGCACTGAACGTGAATTTTTTTCGTGTTTTCTCTGGAAATGACTCCTTTAGGGGTAATGTCAGGGGTGCCAAGTCTACTGATTTTTCAGCAAAGTACTGATTTTGAGATGTCAAATCTGGCAAAATCTGATTTTTGAAATGCGAAATTTTGTCAAATTTATAAAAAATATAATGGAAAATTAATATTTTGCTTCTAAAATTTGATTTTTGAAATCAGATTTGCTGATTTTGAATAAAATTTCTTGGCATCTTTGGGTAATGTTATACAGGGAATCCGAATTTCACATTTCCGAAGCATGAAAATGCTTCCACGAATCAGGAAAAAGCTGTGTATCGACACGAAAAATTGCAATAGCACGGGGGAAGTTTTGGTAGCTAATTTATATCAATAAAAATTTTCCCGCCAAACGACCACGCAGGGATGCCTAATAAAAACTCAAACAACATAAAGGGATCATCAACCAAGACAATTACCTTGAGTAATTGAAACAAAGCAACAATGAATGCAATAGATGAACTTCGTGATATGAATCTTAAAGAGCTCTACGGAAGATTGCAACTTTCCGATGAAGAATTCGACGACTGGCTAGTTTCTATGGGTCTGCTTAACAATTTTCATGTATGCGTTTTTCACAAGAAGATCTTCCTCTTGTCGTACTTCTGGGCTCAAGACATTCGCTACCAAAAGTTGAGTTCGAAACAGGAAGGTTGCGCATGCCAAACGTGCATTGGTACGAAAAGTTCCGAAAGAACTGCAAGTAGTGCAAATAGTCAAATATTTCAATTTTTCGTGTCGATACACAGCTTTTTCCTAATTCATGGAAGCGTTTTTATGTTTTGGGAATATGAAATTCGTATTCTCCTAAAGGAGTCATTTTCAGAGAAAAAATGAAAAAAAATCTTCGAAAAAATTCACGTTTAGTGTGCCGCGCTTAATCGATACTAGTTTTCAAGGCGTTTTTTATTGGATGATATTTTTTGCATCTAAAAAAAACACTTTTTTGCATCTAAATCTCAATTCTAAAAACGACTCTTTGAGGTGCAAAAAATCATTCTTTTCTATTCTTTATGATATAAATTTACTAGACTTCATACAATTATTCGAAATATTGTGCACGATGTTGTTATTCTATTCTCTTTTGATTCGATACTTTTTTTGTCGCTGTGTTGCGTGACTTTGAATATGTAAAGAAAATTCTCTTTTCCATTAAGTTTCATTCGGAAATATTGCATTCGTGAATATATTTGCAAACTATTCAGATCTCCTCTTTAATCGAAAATTTATTTTTGAATCGAAATATAACATTAATAAGCCTGCTTTCTTTTTAAACATATGCTTACCAGATTTTCCATCAAATCCCATGTTCCCCATGTTCGTCATCTAAATTTACGACTTTGGACCAAGCAATTTTCTTTAATGAGGTTGTTTTATGTGGCAAGGACATTTCTTCAAACTAGCGTGTATTTTTAAACTTCTTATTAGCATTAAATTATTATGCTTTTAATCAACAAATCGTTTACGCATTTTTTTCTTTGCATTGATGTTTAGTTGTTTAACGAAACGAACAAACTAGAGCGTTTTCTACATTTTATTCCTTCCAAATATGAGGCTTAGTTGCTAGCGTTGAGTGTCCGGCCTATGCCGACTTCAAAGCGGACATCACCACAGCGTTCCATTTCTTTCCAGTGCATTGTGCCCCAGGCCTCTGTTCAAATTTCTCACCGCATTAGCTTTTTCTGAAATTGAACGAAATAGCCGAGTGCTTATGCGAAATTCTGTTATGCTAGAAGAGTGCCTTAGTTTTAAGACCCTTTTCTGTTTATCTTAATAATTTATGCAAAATTTTATAAAGCTATTACAATTTGTACAAGTGTTTTTTTTTCAGAGATCGCATGAAAGACGATTCATCACCATTGTTGGCGGCTTATCAACAACAATTGTCTATTACTAATCAAACCAGTTTCCTGCAACAGCAAAGTGCCAACTTGGGTTTCTCGGGTCTTAATCAAACGCGTCAGCCTCAACTTCCGGGTGCATGGTTCTACGAAAACAGCGTGGATGAAGGATTACCTGGATCAGGCTCGGCGAGTAGTGGATTACCAGGCGAATGTTCACCGATTGCCGAGTTAAACGACGATTATCAGTTTGCCTCATTTCGAGCAGCGTTGAATAATCCATATACAGTGGATGAGCATGTTGAAGTACCAAGTTCTGAACACGTCGCTGAAATTGTTGGCAGACAAGGTAGATAGTTATTTATTTTGTGAATTTCTATTTGCATTGAACCTCGATTTAGTACTAGGGGTGGCACTAAATCGAGGTTTGTTACTAGTTTGGAACAGAGGACCCACTTTTCGAGAAAAAAATTCTCATAAAAATGACAGATTTTTACAAAACATATAATCCGGTTTTGTGAACCACCCGAAAATTTGGGGTCATTTTAATCCATCTGCTACTACCTCATAAAACTTTTTACAGGGTATTCCTAAAAACCGCCATTTGGTCATTTTTTGGCGACAAATTTTCAAAATTTTTTCTCCAAAATGATTCATTAAGGATATTTTTATGCGAGAAATCGATTGCGCGCATCGAAAAACCTTGAAAATGCCTCCCAGAACATGAAATTTCAATTCTCAAGTAGGAATTGCTACCGAAAAATACGAAAATCGTATATTTTATAGCCTGGGAGGCGTTGTCAAGGGTTTTTGATGCGCAAAATCGATTTCTTACATAAAATTACCCCTAATGAGTAATTTTGGTGAAAAAATTTTTTGGAAAATTTTCGCCAAAAAACCAAATTGCGGTTTTTGGAACACCCTGTACGGTTGGGTTTATAGGTTGACTAGCAATAAATTAAAATCCATCTCCTAACTATTGACTATTTGACCGTTAATCTAGGTTAAATTATCGAGTTTGCATGACTCGATTGAGTGGTACCCTAATAGAGAGAAGGCAGAGACATAAGCGGTGCTTGATGACTCTACTCGACACGCAATTGAGATATGTGCGTGTTGTGGCTCAAATTTTCCATTGTATAGAGAATCGGAGAGCACAACCTGAGTTATTATTTCATCATTGTATAGTGAAGCTTTTAGACGAGGGAAGAAAGAAACACCGAAAGTTTTCTATTTGACCCAAATTTAGACAAATGGATATTGTCTTTTTGAGTTTGCACATTAACACCGGTTTTATGTGAAACAAAAAAAGAAAATACATTTCACATTCGTAAATGACTGATCCATTTTTGGGGCAAAATATGAAAAAGTTTATGTGATTTTTATAAAAATTTTTGATAAGAGTAATTGAGGATGAGAGGAAAATTTTAGTGTTAGATCCCGATTTGGTCTCGAAAAAAGTTACCAAAACTTGATTTCGAACTCTAAATCCCGTCTCGGGATAAATTTATACCCTAAATATTGCTTTTTGAGCAAAATTTTCTATTTTTTCCAACAAAAAATCAGTATTTTCTGAACGATTGTTGGCTTTAAAACAAATATTATTTAAAATTTTGCACCTGCATTGCTGTTGATTTTTGTTGGAATTTTGCTCAAAAAGCAACATTTTTAAATGAAGAATTGTTTATTTAATGAGTCTTGAAAAATTCCATCCCGGCCAAGAGGTCGATCCCGGATATAACGCTAGAAAATATAATAACGGAAAAAATAAACCTTATTTTTCGGTATATACTCACGAGTATAGTCCGTTTCACCCAAATAAACTAAAAAGTTTGATCAAACATTTTGTTTGTTGCAACGTGCTAATCGTCCGACCCGGCAAGTTAAGCAACGTTGGGCACACGCGGGTTTGATCCTACTTGGACTATATATTCATGTGTACAAAATTATTAATCATTCTTTTTAGGTTGCAAAATCAAAGCTTTACGTGCCAAAACGAATACCTATATTAAAACACCAAGTCGAAGTAAGCTTTTTAAATGGAGTAAAAGAGAAAATTGTTTGATAGAAAAATGTTCAGAAACTGAAAAATTTAGAATCTTTGTAGGCTATTTTCAGGGGGTGCAAAAGTTCAAGGGGCGGTATATCCTCGCCTAAAGGGCAAAAATTTCGATTATATTTTTACAAAAATTATATTCCCATTTTAGATGAACCACCAGTTTTTAAAATCACCGGTCGGCCTGAAGATGTGGTCGAAGCCAAACGAGAAATCGAATGTGCCGCCGAACATTTTACTCAAATCCGGGCTTCGCGTCGTCATAGCCAAGGCGGAATTCCAGCACCGGGTCATGTGACTGCTTATGTACGAGTGCCATTGCGTGTTGTTGGTTTGGTGGTTGGACCGAAAGGAGCGACGATCAAGCGAATTCAACAAGATACCCATACCTATATTATCACTCCGAGCCGTGAACGCGAGCCGATCTTTGAAGTGACAGGTAAAATTGGCTACTTTTCGTGAGGGGGACGAAGATAATGGGGGATGGGACCTGTCATAAGTTGTTAAAAATGTCCCTTGTGCGGGTAATTTTTTAAATTTAGACGAATTTTTCGATTTTTGACGAATTTCATTCGCAATAGTACCGGTCTAGAGTATATTATACGTTGTATTTTAGGTTTACCAGAAAATGTGGCCAGTGCTCGCCGAGAAATTGAACAGCATATATACCAGCGTACTGGGTAAAGATTTTGGTTAAAGTTTCTTTAACTCAGCTCGTTTAGGAATATGCCGATCACGGACCCAAATACACCGATCAACGATTATGATCTCATTGCAGCAGCGGCCGCACAAGCTGCGGCACAAGCACATTCGAATTTAGCCAACCGTCCAAACTATGGTGCGCTCGCAACGGGTACACATCTCAGACGTGCTTCAGTGGTCTTGGGCGCATCTCTCTTATCAGGCATGCAACGAAATACGGATATGATTAATAATGGCACTTATAATGAAATGGTAGGTTTTTTTTAGTACTGAGTGAGCCAAAAAACCTTACTTTCTAGCGGTTTTTGAAAAAAATTTCGAAAAAACATGAAAAAATTCCCAAATTCCGTTTTTTATACACCCTGTAATTTTTATTTTTCAGATGCGATCTGGTATGATCTCGAAACCATATTCGGCCAGTGTTAGTCCTCCTCCTCCAGCAACGAACAATAACATGTTCTCGGCGAACTCTTGCAATTCTTTCTATTCTCCACATGATATGGCCTCGATGAGTTCATCTGCAGCTGCTGCCGCCGCGCTTCTCCGCTCGGCATCAAATGATTATCAAACAGGTAATGTTTCGATCACATTTTTTTATATCATAATGGCTTTTTAAAGGTAATTATCAAACATGGACTTCTTCGGGCTATGCCAATAATGGTATGCAAAATGGGAATTCTTCTGCATTTGTTCAAGGTGATTTTTTTCCGCATATTTCTTCTATTAATTGTTGCTTTTTAAGATCTTTTCTCAAGTGCGAACACGAATGCAGGATTGAATATGCTTTCGAACGGTTTTGATTCACTTGGTGGAAATAATTTGTGCAATTTGAACTCGAACAAATCGGCATCACGCGATGAAGGCTTGGGTGAATCTCCAACAGTTTCGTAAGTCTTTTTTGTTGTTGCATATAAGCTTCCATATTTTTAGGTGCGGAAAGTTGAACGCCGAGCCATATCATTTGATGTCATCGATTTGGTCGGATCTTGAAGCGAATAATATTTTTGAGAAACCATTGGATTCTTCTTCGGCAATTCAACTTGCAACTTCATAACTCAAATAACTTCTAATACAATTCTCTATTATGGTTCGAAAAACTTCTCTATTTATAATCCTTTCAAAAAATCTATATTATTTATTACTACTGTTGTTGTAAAAATAAGTCCTCCACATAGTTTTATTTACTCGAAATTCTCAAAATAATGGAAGAAATCTTTCAAAATCATGGTTGAAAATTTTTATCTGCGAACAATGACGTAGCCAGAAATTTTTTTATGACCCTACTACTTGGAGACCAGTAAAAACATAAGAGAGTAATCATTAGAAAAATTTTGTGGGGTTCCACACCCCCTGGCCCTTCCTCTCTGCCTACGTCGCTGTCTGCGAGATATAGCTAAAGAGAATGAAAAACACAAAAAACGTGATTTTGAAAGAAAACTATTCTTACATTTTTGGTATCGCCCCCAAATGTTGTGAATCTTGATGGTTCGTTGATGTTCTTTTTTAATTTATATATCCTTAATTTAAACGTGTAATTTTATGAGGCTTTATTATCTTCGAAAAAATTTGTTATATTATTATTGAAAAATTCTCTCAATAATTGTATTATCTGTTTGCCAACACAAAACTTATAAAGATTGCAATGTTTCTATAGAGTTATTTATATTTGCCAATTTTTGTTTGCCGGTTCACCAAATTAGGCCTAATTTACATATTTTTTAGCAAAGAATTATTTTTTGAAACCGTGACTTGTTAATGTGACTAAGGCTGCGTTTAAGCATGTCAAAAATGTCCAACTTTGTCTGATTTTCAATCAAATCTTGTTTATTGAAACGATTGATCATTAAGCATAAAATAGACAAATTTTATGCTTCATGACCAATCGTTTCAATACACATTTTATTGAAAATCAGGCAAAGTGAGACTTTTTTGACATGCTTGATCGCAGCCTAATCACCCCATCACTATATAACCGTTTGACAAACGCATTGTATAAGAGTAGTCTATAAATTTCTATTCTTCTTCCCACTTCTCTACAATCTTTTGGAGTGGTACAAAAAATGTTTGGAAATAGTACATGTTGTTCCAAAAACTGGCATCTGAGCATTTTTGGAGAAAATTTTTTCTCTAAAAAATGCTCAAATGGCAGTTTTTTGGAACACTCTGTAATAAATTAAAAATTTCGAAACTTTGTACCATTTTTGAATGCCAGGAGAAACTATTTTTTCTATAAAAAATATATTGGCGATAAGTGAGAATCGATGCCCTAACAAATTCTATTAGATAATTATTATCCATTCGAATCTCGCCTTTTGCTTTATTGAAATTCTATATGTCTATTTTGAAATTCTATACAAGTAATATTAGTGTATCTTCACTTACACAATCTTAGCTCACGTCTCCCACTACTCCCATTCCCTTTGCTCTCACATTAAGTGACATAACGAGGTGTTTATTTGTAAAGTTTATTATATTATCATATTGGAGAGTTTATGCTCATAAATAAATTGTATAAGACATTAATAAATAAAGTTTTCTATATATTTTATTTTCACACATATATAGGGTTTACAAAATATAAATTACATAAATTCTGAAAATAATAATTGAAAGGTCGATTCACATTTCAAAAAAACCGTCATCTCGTAATTTTTTGGCGAAAATTTTTCTACAAAATGGGCATTACGACATTAGCCAACCTTTTCTCCAACCGACTTTATCCAACCGACTTTCTCCAACCGACTTTCTCCAACTG
>JAQGCP010000963.1:0-13966 GCA_034699885.1 Acrobeloides thornei | reverse complement strand
ACGACGACACACTGAAAAATAACGTCGGAATCGTGTTCCTGGCATGGAAAAACCCCTAGATATGACCTTTCCGGCTCAAGGACCGAGAGGCTTCAGACTTTCTCAACTGCGAAACACATGTGGGCCCGGATGATCCAGGCCCGGGCTTGGACTTGGCTCGATAATCCGAGTCCAACGGGCCTGGGCCTGTTTCGGCCTCTGTAGATAACTCATCTATTTTATATGTAAAATTCCATATAATTATTGAAAGAAGAACATTTTCCGAAGTTTTTCATGATGATTGGTTGAAATTTTCACCCAGATCCATCCGGGCCTCACAGGCCGAAGCCCAGGCCCGAATGATCTGGGCCTAGACCCGTAGGGCCGGGCTTGTGCCCGTCTCAACCTCAAAATTTCAATCAATAAAAACAATATTTTCATAAAATTTTCCTTAACACAGAAATTTTTCATAAAAAGTGATGTTCTATAAAGTTCGCAGTGTTCTCAGGAATTCGACAAAACAAAAATTAACGCAGACGGAGTTAACTGACCGAGATATGGCCTTAAAACGGAAAAATATGGGTTAAAACCTTGTGAAACCTGTAGAAAATTTTTTCTCCTCATGGGCATCCATATTCGTTTTTAAAATCTCTAGTTTTTCATGTAGTTTCGCCCTATATAAGCGACTTTTCGTAGGGATGTTGCACCTATTAAACAATTCTTGTGAGCTATGGGATTGTAGATGTAACAAATTTTAAAAACTTACGATGATGTTTTTGCTTACTAGCTGGACGACAGTTAATAATAATAATACAAAGTAATAAAATAATAGCTAACAAAAGCCTTTGTGCGTTCATTTTAATGGAACTAATAAAAACTGATAGCAATAAATAGAAAAATAAATCTAATATAAATCCTTTGTTTGTGCTCGTTTAGAACTTCTGACTTTAGATAAAGAAAATAAAATAGAAATTACTAGGGCACGCACACTTGAATTTCAGCTCGTCAATTCGTGCTCAAAACGTGTCAATGCTTCTGACTAACAAGTAGTGGGTGTATTTGATTTGTTTAAATTTACCAATCCGGAAAATCATAAATAATTTGCAAACTAAATTGATAATTTGTTTTAGATAAGGGTCAATATTATGTTTTTTTCGAAATAAGCTCTCAAAATTGGCATGATTTGGCTGACGTCTTATAAAAACATTAGTATTAGTATTAAAATGAAAGGCAAAATAGTCATTTGTTTACCATTTCTCATAAACAACAAATGAGGGATAGGAGAATGGAATAGCTAAAATGTGAACATTACATCCAGAGGGCGAAAAAATGGGTGATAGCACTCAAAATTCACTCACCCATTACCCAGTGGGTGGCATCACCCACATAACCTATCACCCATGGGTGAATCACCCACTAGTGGGTGATGGGTGGGTTATGGGTGATGGCACCTTTTCGCCCCCTGATTACATCTCAAAATTTTCATTCATTTATGCAAAAATTATTGAATAGTAAAATTTAACAATTTGGGGATATTTTTATGAAATTAATTTATTGACCCAAAATAGGGGTTTCCCCTTGTTAGGTCAAAACATAAAAATTCCTTTAAAGGGTGATCCAAAAAAGTGGAATTTTGTGATTGTTACAAGAATTTGGGAATAGAAAATTCTTTTCTAACAAGGAATATGTCCGAACTCGGTCTGGAAATTTTTGACGAGACCTACATAGTTTTGTAGAGCATACCCGATTTGGCGTTAGAAATGAAAAAATTAGATGCTGAAAATCTATCCCTAAGGAGATATGAGATAATTATAATTAGTTAAGTTATTTATTTGGTTATTTTCAAAACAATTTCTACAAATGGTCAAGATGTCTTAGTGGCTAAGTCGTTGCGAAGCGCAAAAACGCTTACCTGACCCCCGTTCAGAAAGAAAAATAATGGGGAAAAAATAACGCGAAAAAATCACAATGGGGGATCAAGGTGATTTTTAAAAATTTTTTGAAAAAATCGAAAAAACACCTTGGTTCTCCTTACGTTTTTGTCCTAACTGTTGGAAAATTTTTGAAAAAACATAAGGGTAAATTTTTGAAAATTTTTCGGAGTGGGCCCCCAACATCAAAACCTAGCTACGCCACTGGGTCAGGGAAGCGTTTTCGCGCTTCGGAAATGCGCACCATCGACTCTACGCATAAATTACCGTTAGAGGAGTCATTTTTAGAAAAAACTTTCTGGTTTTAAGCATGCCATTCTCTTTTAGTATATTGATATGGGCCGAAGTCCGTGCTAATATGTGCTTATCATTTCTCATGTGGGTGCTTATTTGGTCTTATTTTTATCGGTGCATAAACTTGACACAAGTATTTTAAAAATTATTAATGAACTTATTATCACGTCAAATAGTAATGTTTTATATCAAGTAGTAATGAAAAAAAGTTGATTGAAGAAATTTCTTGCATACATTATCTATAATTTTCAAATGCGCAATCACACGCGCAATGTGTGTGTAATAAAGATTTGATTATTTTCGATTTTTTAAAACTAAAATTAAAAATCTGAGCCTGAAGCCTTCAGGCTGAAGGATTGAAATTAAAAAAATTATCTTTCTCGACCCTGGTGTACCAAAATAAAAAGTGTAAAGTAAAACTACAGTCGACCTTCAATAAGCCGCTGTACTAGATCCGGTTCCGGTGACTGAATTTTCGATAAACCGTCCATCAATAAACACCCTTGATAAGCTACTATTCCGGTCCCCCAGAGTGGCAAGCAACGAGAGTCGATTGTAAAATGCTGTAAAAATTTCATTTTTTAAGGAAAAATGCAAACATTCTTACTTGCATGCTTAAAGGGGGGTCTACTTTGCGACCACTGTCGAAAAAATTTTTTCTAAAAAGATCATTTTTAAGGGTAAAATCATGCGAGAAATCGATTGCGCGCATCGCCGAAGCGTGAAAACGTCATCCTGATCTTGATTCAGGGAAGGAGTCGGTGTTTTGAAGCGAAAATCAGACATTTTGGATTTTTATGAGAAAACCGTAGATTTTTAGGTTTTTCTAGGCGGAGAATCAATTATGCGCATCGATTCCCAGCCTAGAAAATTGCCTTATGTCGAAGTGTTGACTTTTTTTTTACAAAAATGCGATTTTTATAATTCTTCTTCAACTTTCTGATCAATAAAAACATCTTTTTTAGCCAAAACTATTGTAAATAAATTGATGCATAAATAAATTGATTTTCGCTTCAAAACACCAATTCCTTCCCTGAATCAGGGTCGAGGAAGCGTTTTCACAATTTGGGAGTGTGCGCAATCGATTTCTCGCATGATTTTACCCCTAAAAATGATCTTTTTAGAAAAATTTTTTTCGAGAGATGGTCGCATAGTGGACCCCCCTTTTAATTTGAGTGTCCCATAGACAAGCGGCAGTGCAAACTAAAGAGTAAGCTAGCTCGAGGAAGCATAGTTCTCTCGGTACTCCTCTGGACCGTCCGATTTTGCAAGTTAAGCAACGTTGGGTCCGGAGATCTAAGTTCGGTTTCCGAAGCCTTGAGCATGTGGCCCCGGGGGCGTTGGGCAAAAAAGCCCTAGTAATTTGGAAGTAACTCCTGTTGTGGGGTGCACACCCCTTATCCCTCCTGAAAATGAATAGGAAGAGAAAGAGTCAGGAACTCGAGGCTAGCTTTGGATGTTTTAGGCACGCCTCTTAACTACGGCCCTTTAAATGTTACAAATATGTTGCATGAAAATGCGACTATTACAGTGGTATTTAAAAAAAAAAGACAATTTTGTCCAAATTTATTCATTTTACAAAAATCGAATCACTTGTTTAGCTAACCAGACAATTGAGTTCAATCGCTCTTACCTCTTGGTCAACCCAAACAAGCCAACAAATTGAAGTTTTAGAAAGAGCAGCGGCTTTAGCTCAACACCATGATGCTGTTACGTATGCCATTTTTCAAATTTAAAAAATAACCTATAAAATATTTAGTGGGACATCCAAAGAATTTGTTACACAAAACTACATCCAACGCTTATTAAAAGGATGGACTTCTGTGGAACAAGTTCTAAATAATGCTATTCAAACAGTATCCCAAAATTTAAAAAGTAACAATGTCACGTTACCCATTCAAATAATTTGTCGAAATATCAATGAAAGTGATTGCGATTTTACCAAGTAAAAAGTTTTGGGTTCTGACTAGTGTTGGCCAAAAATCATTAAAATTTGCACTTCAAACTGTCCAGATCAAGTTGCGTTCTGGTTTCGGTTGATGAGGTTTTTCTAGCACGGTTCTGGTCCAGATCTCCCCAGATTGGTTTAAAACATGTTTTTCGAGAAAACGGAGCTTCGGTGTTAAGGCGATGTTACAAAATTTTTTCTAACGCCGCACAAAATTTCAGGCCTTATTCTGATAGTACTAAACGAGTTACACAACTTTTGTTTTTGGGTATCGACGCGCTGTCTTTTTCTCTTGGAGATACAGGCCCTCGAAGTTGGAAAAATTGGCAATTTTTGGACCAAACTTCAATCGATTCATTCTCGGTAAGTCTTTGAGAATTTTGGTTAGCTCTTTTTGCATTTTGTAGCTGAGGATATGGACTTCATTTTTTACCTAGACACCTGCATGTCTAGGTACTCACATAATTTTTTACTTCAGCATTAAGTGCATATTTGCTCAAGTATAAAATTATGTGAGTACCTAGATATACAGGTGTCTAAGTAAAAAAGAAAGCCCATATCTTCAGCTACAAAATGCAAAAAGATCTAATCAAAATTCTCAAAGACTTACCGAGAATGAGTTGATTGAAGTTTGGTCCAAAAATAGCCAATTTTTCCAACTTTGAGGGCCTGTTTCTCCAAGGGAAAGAGTCAGCGCGCCGATACTCAAAAACAAAAGTTGTATAGCTCGGTTAGTACTATCAGAATATAAGTCTAAAATTTCGCGCGGCGTTTAAAATTTTTTTGTGACTTCTAAATCTCCGTTTTCGCGAAAAACGTGTTTTAAACCTTATAAATAAGCTAACTTTCTAGAAACAACAACGTTTTCACGGTCACTGTTTTTAATGGAAACTCCCAATCTTTAACTTCGCTTGTGAAAATCCCTTTCTATCAAAATTCAAACAGCCTAAATATAACCGATGCTGGTGGAAATGTCATATCATATGAAGTAGACGCATTTTAGCCTCGATTTGGGCTCAATATTTTTAGATCACGAATGTCTTTAACAATCCCGGACAAATCAACAATTCAAACATTTCTCCGTTTGAAATCAGCTTTGTAGCAGATGTGCCACCTGTTGGGTTTAAAACATATTTTGTTTCGATGGCACCTTCAAGTTTGAACAATTTTGACAAAAATAATGAAAATATCGACGCTGTACCGGCGAATTCAATATCCAACGGAGTGCGCCCTCCTAAAAAGAAAGCGTCCAAAAACCCTTATTTTTAGTTGATCCAACTCGAATTCGATGCAAATGGCTATATTTCAACATTTACCGATTTATCTTCAGGCCAATCATACCCCTTGAAACAACAGTTCTTTTATTACCATGGTCATGACAAGGAAATCGGTCAACGGGCTAGCGGAGCATATATGTTTAGACCTCAAGAACAGACTCCATATAACTTTACCGGATCGATCAATTTGAGTATTTTCAATGTAAGGGTTTTTTGGATTGATAAATGTCACCTATCCTACTTCCACTACCCGCTCTCCAAAAGGCCTCCACTAATTCGTCTTGACGATTTTGAGACAAGCGCTAATTGCATATATGGCATCGAGACGGTTTTATTCTTCAGGGTCAACGAATTATCGAATGTGATCTTCAGCAAATTTATAGTCCACAATAAGATGCATAAAAATGTAAAAGACAACATTTGAAAATTCGTTTATCCTGAAAGAATATTCGAAATTTAAAAAAGCGTCTAGATGCATCAAGACACGTCAAGATTCGTCAAAACTTATGGCGTATCTAAAAAGTTTTGACAAACGATATGACGTATCAAAAATTTTTTTAAATATGACCTATTGAAAATTTTTGACGAAGGATCTTGTTCATTCGGGATGTATGTCCAGGACACGGGGTTTTTCAAAGTCCGATTGTGCACATTAAAATCCCCATGGAAACCAATGTATCTAACTAGCAAAAATAAGTCAAATTTTTTGATCAAAATAAACAAGACTTCATTGCAACGTCAAATCCTTCATTGTTCCCATACCAAATTTGTAAAGAAGAAAAAAATATTTCTACCTTTTTATTTAATTATGGCTCAGAAAATAAAAAATTGAGTGTTTGATCTCCAATAAAATCCAATTATTGAAACAAAAAACTTTAAATTTTCACTTCAAAATTCGAAATCTCACTGTTTAGTAGGCTTAAGCCTAAGACTAGGCTTAAAGGACAAGACCAGTAATTTACAACCATATGAAAAAATGATATATTCGGAAAGATCATGAAAAATGGAGCATTTTTTGTTTTTATGGCATGTTCTGAATCGTTGTAGTTTTCGAGATAATTGTGTTTATAATTTTGAATTTGTCGTTGTAGTACACAAACTTTTTTGAATTTTTTACGGAAAAATCATTTTTGCATCGATTTTTTAAATTTTCATAAAATGAACATTGTAACAATGTTTATATCTCAATGAGACAAACAAAATAACACCAAAATTATCCAATTTGAACATTGTTTTGGGTTTTTGAAACGAAAACCCCGATTCATGTTTTCGTTTGAATAATCCAAAACAATGTTCAAATTGGATCATTTTGGTGTCATTTTGTTCATCTCATTTAGCTATAAAAAATTGCTACAATGTTCATTTTATGGAAAATTAAAAAATCGATGCAAAAATCGATTTTTCCGCAAAAATTCAAAAAAGTTTGTGTATTACAACGAAAAGCTTGTACACAAATTCAAAGTTTTAAACGCAATTATCTCGAAAACTACAACGATTCAGAACATGCCGTAAAACTAAAAATGCTTCATTTTTCATGATCTTTCTGAATACATCATTTTTTCATATGGTTGCAAATTACTAGACTGGTCCTTTAACTTGCTACATCGGATGCTACCATGATCATAAAAATTAATTTTCTAATTTTTGTCAAAATTCTATAATTTTTCTCTATAGCCCGAGGATAAGTATAAAATTGAACCAAACTGCAGTCAATTTAAAGCTATATTTAAAAGTTACTAGGTTTGAAGTTCTCCAAGTGCCTATAAATATACAGGGTGATCCAGAAGCATTTTCCGATTTGGTACTGTGGCTAGCTAGGCAGGCCGTTAGCTGCATTGGAGCACCTGGGCACGGCCCTCCAAACCTTCAGCGAGCCGAAAAAAACATAAGGGTTTAATTTTTCCGAAAATTTTAAGAAAAAATTAAGAAATCATAAGGGCTCCCCCAATTTCAAAGTGGCGTAGAAAATTTATTTACGGGAGTATATCTTCCAAAATCTAATCATTTGTGTCCCAAGTATTCGTCTAACGATTGCTTTTGAAATGATGTGAAAAGACTTTAAGGGTTTTTAGAAAAGCTGTCTTAAGTAACACCGGTCAGAGGTAAAAAAAACCTGCGCTCCTACCACATTAATGCATCTACAAGTTCGGGATCAACTTGGAATTCAACTCACATCACTAATAGGGGTTTTTTACAGCCAGAAAATCGATTCGTGATTTTTTATGATCGGTTGTGATTTTTCGATTTTTTTCCAAAAATATGACCCTTACCTATGATTTTTTGAAAATTCGAAAAAAATCAAAGGACCCTCATTGTATTTTTTCGAAAAAATGTGCCTTGGTCCCTCTTGAATTTTTGAAAAAAATTTTGGTCGGACCCCCCCCCCCAAAATTTCAAAAAATGTGTAAAAATTTCAGTTCAAATGAGAGTCGAACCCGCCTCTAATGTCACCTACGATTTTTCAATAAACGCCCTATCCATTCGGCCATAAGTAATCTCGGCCTCCGTGGATATCAATTTGGGAGCCTAGCACAATTAGGGCCCATTCTGACCTTTTTTCTGCTTTCATTTATCAATTATTTAATTTTTCTATAAATTTATTCTATTCAAATTCAATTATGAATACAGTTTTATTCTAAGAGCCCAATAATTGTGATGATGCAGCATCTTTACCAGTTTCCTTTCCGAATTTCTCAATTATGTCAAACACAGCATTTTTTAATCGGTTGAAGGTAAGAGTCAAGTCCCCATAGCCAGCTTTAATCCCATTCGTGACATAAGCAATAACCAATTCTTCTTCTGGATCCACAACAATGTTATTGCCACCATAACCTGGATGTCCAAAAAAATATTTTCCCTAAAAATATGACTTTAGCTTGATTCTAGCAAAAGAAAATTCAGTTATGAATCTCATTGGACCATGAGTCGGACCCTGGATATCAATTTGGGACCTGTCTCACCAATTTTAGGGCGACGGTTGAAAGCTGTAGAAAGTGGAAAATTGACGATTTTTTCATGGCCAAGTGATTAGGATGCCAGATCCATAAAATCGGGCAGGTACCCCCAAAAGTGGCGTAGAAGATTCAAAATAAATAGGATTTACATCAAAATCTAATCGATTGTGCCCCAAGTATTCCTCTATCGATTGCTTTTAAATTAGGTCAAAAGACTTTAAGTGTCCTGAGAAAAACCTTTTTAAGTAAGCGGGCAGGGGTCAAAAAACCTTTGCTATCAAATTCAGCTAACAGCGCGCGGATGCGTCCCAGTGCAGGTTTAGTAGCTCAAGGATGCATGCGCAAGAGTTGCTACTGCAAGTGTTGCTGTATACACATGGCCCATCCTATTGCTGGTTTTACAACTTTCGACTAACGTGGGTCTAATTTATATTCATAACACATATTTTAGCTGATGAACTCAATTTTTAAACTAAACTTTTTTGACTCTTACCGGCTTTTTCGGATTCGGCGAATGCATGAATCCTAAACCCTTTGGAGCTTCAAACCCCATCACAGCGTCTTTTTCTTTTATCATCGGCTCAGAAAATCTTTCGACAAGCTTCGGCGAAACTATCTCCCCTTTTATCACCAAAGCGAAAAGTTTTGCCAGATCTTTTGCTCTGGTTATCCCCAACGCTGCTACCTGCTCCAAAAAGTGGAGTTCTGGATTGTTGGCTGTGATTTTCTAAACAAAATATTCATCGTAAAAATAGCTAAATGTTACACTTACTTTTTCTGATAGGTTGAGCCAACTCGTAAACGTCCAAACTTGTGGATACCCCCAGCCGAGTATCTTCGCCAGCATCGTCATTACTAGCATCACCAACAGTGCTGGCTGTTGCCAAATTTCTCTCAACGTGTAAGAAAATGATGGAGTGGCTAAGCGGGACACGGTATACTCCTCCGCCGGAGGTAGGCCAATGAAAAAGTCGATATCTAAAAAATATTTTAGGTAAACATTTTTTGTAAACCCACTATGTTTCTCTGCAATTTCCTCCCTAAAAAATTGTCCAACACTTCTTTTTTTAGGGTCCACTCTTCGAATAATTTGATCCACAAGCCAGCCATAAGTAAGAGCATGATATCCGGATTTGGTCCCGGGCTTCCATAAAGGTGTTTGGCTCTCGATGATTTCGGATACACGATCAGGATTTTTGGCATCTTCGAATGAAAATGGTCCATCGAAAGCTGGTAACCCTGCCTTAAAAATTAAAAATCTTTTTTTTCATCTTTCATATCATACTTGGTGGTTGACCACCATTTCTACAGTGGTATCTTCTTTGCCATTTTGTGCATATTTTGGCCAAAATCCAGAAAGTTTGTC
Organism: Acrobeloides thornei; assembly: GCA_034699885.1. Taxonomy (NCBI): domain Eukaryota; kingdom Metazoa; phylum Nematoda; class Chromadorea; order Rhabditida; family Cephalobidae; genus Acrobeloides; species Acrobeloides thornei. The sequence goes on along the minus strand of JAQGCP010000963.1, from coordinate 4,217 downwards.
TTCATAATTGATATAACCTCTGTCGACTAGAAGTGCGATGCACAAGGCACCAACTGACTAAAAAAATAAACTGATCTGAGATAATGTTCAGGCTAGGGCTGGGTTCCGGTTGTTTTGGCTGCTTCGGTCCCGGTTCCGACCAAATTCTCAACAAGTTTAAAAAAACGTTGCAGGCGGGATCGAACCTGCATCTTTAAATTGCCAATCGAGCGACCTAGCCACTTGGCTATCGTTTTTCTTAGTTGCGAACTTTTTAATTTTTTTCGACCGCCACGCGCCGACTAACACTCTCTGAGTTCGAATCATCCTTGAGTCCAATCGATTTTTCCAAAAGGCAGAAAAAATGTGGTACCTTTGTCACAGAGAAAACTATTGTCCTTGTCTTATCGGTCCATTTTGCCAATGAGGAAGAATCAGCATACCCTCCTTGGAGGTCCACCACAAGTTTGCCCTTATGGTAGACAGCGAAAGCAGCACCCTCATATTCCCAACCTTCTTGGAAGTTGCGTCTAAAATTTTTTTATAACATGGCCTACAAAGCGATCAGGCTATGGGATCTATCAAAAATCCAAAACGTTTCAAAGATAAGAACATCCAAAAAAAGTTTCCAGACTGAGAGACTCATGGTAAAGAGGATAGGTGTCAGTCTGGAAATTCTATTAACTACGCGGGCCGCGTTCAAATCCTACCTGAGACAGATTCTCTGTTTCTAAGGAAATTTTGGAAAATTTTCCACATGCAACCTTTTTATAAGACGCAAGGTTTGTTTACCCCTTCCCCTGTGAGATTCGCGGAGATTTTCGAATACCCCTTCCTCCCTTTTCACTAACATTAGATATTGGATGGCCTCTAAGCACAAATTTTCTTCAAGTTTGAAAAAATGCACAAAAAACCGCCGCACAGGGGACCGGACCTGCCCCTTGTGATGGCATCTGACGTCCTAACCGTCTGGTCATGAAAAAATCGCCGAGTTTCCACTTTTTTACAACGTCCCTATCCACTTAGCCATGAGTTTTGGGCCATTTTTTGCATTTTGGACCACATGTTCGGGACAATGCGAATATTTACTAGTAAAAAAATTGAAGAGAATTTGAGAGATCCAGTTTTGGGGTCACAGCCATTTTTATTTCGCGATTTTAAAATTTTCTCTCTATTTTTCCTACATCTTTCTTTTTAGGGGGAATGCAGTCATTAACAGACTCACCTAAAAACTTCTTCAACCTTAGAAAATCTCGGGTCACAATGTCCAAAAATATTATCGACCATGATATTTTTTAAATATGAAGAAAAAACACTTTGGTAGGAAAATCAAAGAAACTTTGTACCTAGTAGAAAGTCAAATAATATCTATTGACTTTCCCAGTTTAAATATGAATTGATAACTAGAATAACGGCGGAAGTTACAATTAATGCACAAATTTTAGCATGTGGACCAAAAAAGAAAAAGGACCAAAAAAGGACCAAAAAATTACAAGGAAAAATCCTTATATTTTTTTTGGTCATTTTGTGGTCCTTTTTTGTAATTTATATTTTGTAATTTTTTTGAGTCTTTTTTGTAATCAAAATGAGTCTTTTTTGTAATCAAAATAAGTCTTTTTTGTAATTTTTTGGCTCTTTTTTTGTAATTCTTTTTGTAATTTTGGTTTTTTGTAAAATATTTTGATATTCCATTTAAAAATTTTTTAACGTATAGAAAGACACAATATATTTAAAAAAATTTCACAATAGGATGAAACCCCGGCTGCGCTGGGGGATGCCCATCCTTTTGACCTACAGCCTAAGGTCAAGATGACATTCCCGACTGAAGTTTTTTATATTTATTGTTACGCAATATTTTGATCGACCGATTACAGGTGAAAATCGAAAAGTGTCTTTTTCTTGAAAATTACAAAAAACCTCAAAAAAATTACAAACAAAATTTTTTTAAATTACAAAATAAAAAATTACAAGAAAGACTCATTTTGATTACGAAAAAGACTCAAAAAAATTACAAAATAAAAATTACAAAAAAGGACCAAAATTACAACAAAGAATTATATCCCAAATTTTCTCCCAGCTAATCCATCAAAGAGCAAACTATTCTGGGAAGGTACACATAAAAACGACAAAAAAATGTGTTTCAGATGTGACAGCTATCCAGACTAAGCCTTCACGTGTTAATAGAAACAAATGATAATTAATCAAGATATTATTATCGATAACCTTTACCCATTTTGTGTGTAAACTATCAATGCCTCTTCTATAGAAAATATGAAGCATAGAGTCAAGATAATTCTGAAGCCAATTTTTGACTTTTCATCTGAATCGAACCGTACATCGTCAAGAGAAACTTGCAGACCCCTGAATAAATAATAGTCAGATGGTGCGAGGTCCGACGAATAAAGAGAATGGAGGAGGACCTCCCACCTAAGTCCATTAAGCTTGGTTTTGGTCAATTTTCCGACATGTAGTCCAGCGTTATCATGTTGAAGGATGATGGGACTTGAGTTTTTTAGATAATTTTTGTAATTTATTCTCTCTATTTTTAATTAAAAATAAGAAGGTAATTCTAAATTTGATATGGTGATCAATTGATGTACTTGGCTAAATTTTCAGCAGAAATGACAATAATCCAAGAAAAAATTATAAAAATTACAAGAAAGTATTGAAACGATTGATCACAATTTGTCTATTGTTTAATTGAAAATCAGGGATAGTAAATTACAAAAATTACATAAAAATTACTGAAATATTACACAAAAGGTTACATGTAATATGTCAAAATTGTAATATTACATGGAATTTTTATCATCCGATTTTTTAGTTACCTATCACATTATTAACCATGGGCTCAGCCGAGCTAATATTCGGACTAACATATAGCTTCATAGAAATCTTCCCCAAAACCTTTCCAAAAAATTCCCTATATGGTTTGATAAAATAGATTATAGCCACTATATCGGCTAAGCCATGCATGGAAAGAACACAGACTCCAAATAGAGCCACATAAGATGAGTATTTGTAGCGGTTAGCCATAACTATCGTACCTATTGAGACAGGTATGAATAGGAAAATGATCAGGTTCATTGTCTAAAAATAATTTCTGGTTTTTAGTTGTAAAAATGCCTATCAAGGACCGATTCAGGAGGACTCAAAAATTAGCACTTATCAGAAACTTACTTGACAAATCAATGCAGCAAACAACATCTTTTGCATCTTATACGTACTCTCTGAGACGCTGGGTTTCCATTTTTTAAGTCTATAATAGAAGATATAACACCATAGAATAAAAAATATGCATGACCCAATCATAGTACCACCAATTACTCTCGTAATCACAGTTATCACAAAATAATAAGGCGAGCCAAACACTTTTGGATAATATGCTAAAAATGGTTCGAGCGCAGGAGCTTCTGTTTTTACGGCCAACGTCCACACTTCGAGAGGAATAGCTCTCAGAAATGCTACAGGTGGTATGAAAATGAAGTAAAGTAAACATTGGAAGAAAATTATCGCAGGAATTACTTTACGAGGTGTCTACAAATTTAATTTATGAATAATTTTTAAGAAGTCCCCAGGGACTGAGCGCCTACGGCGCTAAATGCCTTTTTTTAGCCCTGATCTTCGGTAAGTGACCAGGTTTCCGTAATGCGGCGGAGCTGTGCCCTGCCACCAAGGCAAGTATGATGCATCATCATCATACTCTAAAAGCACTCCAGTGCAAAATCGTTGACCCCCTAAAAATTTTTTTCAGAGCTTCCCCTAGTCTGATTCCCCGTCTTTAGCAGCGGATACCTCTTAGCATATCCATTTAGTGCTCCTCTCGCGGCCGCGGAGAGCCTTCTCTTTGGGAAGGGAGTTAGCACAGAGTCCCAGAAGCCAAAAATTTACAAGGGATTCAATCTATGATTCTAGAAAAAGGTTTATTTTCCCTATACCTCAAAAAATTCAGTAGCTCCAAAAAACGGCGAGATATGTGACAGGCGATATAGAAACGAAAAGGCTTGATTGATACAAATATTTATGTAAATCATAAAAGCAATCGCCATGAATACGTAGCATCCTTGTTGATCTACGACGTATTTCGCTGGTCCATTAATATAACCCATATAAAATGGGAAAAGAAAAACTACTTGCACTAGGCTCAAGTAGAAATCAAACGTATAATCCCAAATGACGCCAACGAGCAAGTACCTTAAATCATATATATTTTTGGAGTGGCGACAGTTGAAGACGAG
>JAQGCP010000962.1:0-13968 GCA_034699885.1 Acrobeloides thornei | reverse complement strand
TGTTACGCAATATTTTGATCGACCGATTACAGATGAAAATCGAAAAGTGTCTTTTTATTGAAAATTACAAAAAATCTATAAAAAAAATTACAAACAAAATTTTTTTTAATTACAAAATAAAAAATTACAAAAAAGACTCAAAAAAATTACAAAATAAAAATTACAAAAAGGACCAAAAAAATTACAACAAAGAATTGATTAATCCTGGATTAACAGTTACAGAAACAGGAATATAGTTTTTGCCAGATGGACGGAAAGCTTTGACAAAGTTATGCATGAGTTTTTTGATTAATGGCTTCTTTTTTGCAAAACCTTGAATCACATTCTTTTCAATAGTATCACAGTTTGCCGCTAGAAAAATTGTTTAAACTATAACCTACAAAAAGACCTACCAAACCAAGTTCCTAGTTCTAAAATGATAGAAGGAATTTTTCCCTGTATGCATTGTGCAAAAGCATCTTGAGGAGATTTTTGACAATAATTTGCTGGTTTATAGCAATCATTATATATTTCTCCAACGATGCTCTCCCAATTTGGTGGAGGGTCAGTCCCTAAAGTATTTTTAAGAATTAATTTTAAAACGAATTTTTACCAAGAAAATGTTTGCTCATAATCTTTGGCAATACATTCTTGCTCACCCACGCAACCTCTAAAAAATTTTAAATTAAATTTTAGAAAGATAAGGGGAGATAGAGAGTTGTCAAATATTTTTTGAGATAAAAGTGAATCTCATAGAATTAGTGGGGCATTTAAAAAACATTTTGGGGTCAAATTGTTTTAAAAAAGACTAACGAGTTGAGGTTGAGCCAGGTTTGATTCCTCTTCCACAGATTTCTTTGTTAAACATTACACGCACTTTGTGACCATCTGCCATTAATTTATCCATGTCAGGACAGCATTTCACATTATAGAAACCTACTAGAAATAACCCACAGAGTAAGTAGCCGTGAATCATTGTGCACACTCTGGATAACTTTCTATCCAATATTTTCTAGAAAAAGTAGCCTCCTTTTAAACGATTTCAAAGGCTAAAAATCAAAATGAACCACAACAATTTGAAATTCAATGAAGAATGTTTCTAAAATTAAAAAAGATTAATGTGCCTACTCAATGTTTATGTCTGTAAAGCAATCAAAACAGTGGTATTAAGGCTAAAGCAATTTGAAACAAAATCTGTTTTTGTTTTTCGGAGTGAATATGCAAATTTCGTGGTTTTTATGATCTTTAGTTAATTTTGAAGTTTTTTCACTGTAGAGTACCGATAAAGTCTTCGTATAGCTTTCTCGTTCGATCAATAAATTTGTATGAAACCATTTGAGAAATATTTGTCTTTATATTTCTAGGCATTTAGTATCAAATTTTCTCCAACTTTAGGTAGCCCCTATCTTTTAGCTAAAATGAGCTTTGATTCTAAAGCTTAAATTGGGCGAAAATTGAGCTGGATCAATCGCTGGAAGCTTAATTCGGGTATAGTTTGTTTCAAAAAGAAATATTATACAAAACTTCCCGACCCCAGTTATGAACGATTTCATCCGATCTGACAAGTTAAGCAACGCGTGTTTGGGTCCCGCGGGTTCGATCCCATCTCGGAGCCAATTCTTTTTTACTTTGTATAAAAACGGATAAAAAATTTTGCCTAGGGGTAATTTTATACGAAGAATCGATTGCGCGCATTTCCGAAGCTTGAAAACACTTCCCTGATCCTGATTCAGGGAAGAGATGTTGCTTAAATTGTTAGATCGGATGAAATCGCTCATAACTGGGTTTGAGAAGTTTCTATAATATCTCTTTTGAAACAAACTATATGTATTGTTACGTTGTAGTGAACTTGAATTGAGCCATAGTAAGACAGGATTAATACAGAGCGCCCACAAATAATGGATGACTCAGAGGTCAGCAATGGCCGGCACTGAGACTGAGTGTACAGTTCACTCGCAGGCCCTTGCAAGTGGCCCTTTTCACCTACTAACAAAGCTAAAAATTCACTCGCTATACTAGAAGCCAACATGAAATCTTTGAGAAACATTTGGCGAGTGAATTTTAAAGGCCTTATCTCGAAAACGACAACGATTTAGAATTTACCATAAAAACAAAAAATGCTCCAATTTTTATGAACTTTTCAAATATCAACAAAAATGGCAACTTTTTCCGACCGGACTGGTTCTCTAATATTTATGATTTTGTACGAATAAACATAAGTAAAAAAATATCTATCACTTTATCAAGCCGACTTTCGTAATGTTTCCGGATAAACTGATGCCGGCTCATATTCATCCTCTTCAAGCACATCCACCAAATCTCCACCCTCTTCAATCACTATCTTTAATCTTTCCTTATATGCTTTCACCGCTGATGCTAGCATTTCTGGCATGATTTCCGCAAAAGCATGATGAATCCGAAGAACAAGCTCATTGACATCCTCATCTTCAATGGGTGTTTCATACACTTTGTGCTTGATATGACCCCACAAAAAGAAGCACAGTGGTTGCAAATCTGGCGATAATCTTGGCCATTCCGCGTGCTTTGATCCTGGACCGACCCAGTATTCTGGGAATTCTTCGTCGAGAAATTCCTTCGCATCTTTATGTGCTGGAGAATCATCATGCATAAAAATCGCATGAGATAATTTCGTGTGAACTTGTTGAAGCTCGTGGAGCTCAAAGACAAATTTGCGCAAGAAAATTTGATAAATGGATAAATCTGTCTTGTCGGCGAAAATATATGGTCCAAGGAGGTTTTCATAGTTTAATGCTGCCAAAACAGTTACACTTGAATCGGTGCGAGGTGGTGGGAAGTCGCTTTCGGGGTGGGAATCTTCGGAAAGGTAAACAAGATTGTGGCATTCAACACGGCCATTGGTATAAAAAGTCGCTTCTCCACCAAACCAGGTTCTGTGGTTGGGGTCATAGGTTCTATCGAGTCGATCCAATTCATTCTAAAAATAATTGTTACCTGGGCCATAGATAGGATTCAGGGGGCACGGCGTACCAAAATTTCGAAAAGGTGATGCAAGGGTCAAAATTAAAAAATGTCGTCAATCGACTCAGCTCGCCGAGCATCAACTAGTACCATATCGTGGGATTTTGCGGGATTTGACCTATAGCCGATTGGCTAGCGTGATCGGCCTTCACTCATAGTGCGCGGGTTCGAACCCCATTTTCGAATTTAAAGTAGAAGTTCCTAGAGCCCCTAATAATGCTCATTTTTCTGGCCAAATAATTTTTTTATTAATTTAATACCTTTGCAAATTTCTTCCTCGCAGCAATATCTGACCCATCAAGTTCACAATCCAATCTCATTTTATATGGATGGCACTTATGAATTTTCTTAAACCCAAAAAAGTTCAATAATCCAGTTTCTTTTTCATAAATGGTCGTATGAAGATCTAAAGAACTTTCACTGCTTAATCTTCTATGTTGTCTTGTATGAAAATCCTCAGACTTTCGACCGCTTAATAATCTTTGTAATTTATGAAGATCAAAAGACTTTCGATAGCTTAATTTTCTATGTCCTTCGTTATTCCTAGGCTCGCCATTTACCGAGCCAGTTTTTTCAAATTTTGCATACCACTGACGAATTTCTTCTTCAGACGGAAATTTTATAGTGATTTCTTTGACATCAGGATTGGCTTCACAATATTCTTGTTCGAGTTTCTTTTGCACGGTTTGAATATTTTTGTATTCAGCTAACCAGAGTACGCATTTAGCTTTCTGAGTGTTAGAAAAATATGCCATTTTAGGGGTAGGAAATATTTGTTTGACGATGCTAAAATGTCTACAATTAAACTATGTTCCATGAAGAGATCAGTGACGTAATTAGGATTTCGAAAAAATTTTTTTACGCATAGCTCATATATGAGTGTGAGCTCAATTTTTCGAAAAAATTTTTAATCTCACCCCTTACCTGTAGGGCCAAAAAACACTAAAAGTTACAAAGTCAATTTTCTGAATACCAAAAAATTTTTGCGCGCAAAAAATTCCCCAAAAAATTTGGTATGGGAAGCAAGAAAATCGCGAAAACAAAGTGCGTAGTTTTCTCGGAAAATGGCCTCAAAATTTAGGCTAACAAGAAACATTTCAGAAATGTAAAATCGATTTTTTTTCTAATTTGGGCAGGAAGTTGTTGGGCATACTTTGCTTGTTATAAATATGTTTTTGATTTGGGTGTCTGAAGCTTTGTTGCGGAGTATTGGCACAAAAACTTTATTGGCACAAAAACTTCTGACGCGCAAAGGAATCGAACCAGATGTTTTTTCACTGACAGGAGAGTCACTTGCCACTCAACCATCCTTGCTATTATTTTGAGATGTTCAAATTGAATCAAGTTGTAATTGTATAAAGTCTTCGTGCCAATATCTCCGCAACAAAGCTTCAGACACCCAAACCAAAAAATATTTATAACAAGTAAAGTATGCCCAACAACTTCCTGCCAAAATGATAAAAAAAATCGATTTTATATTCTAAAACGTCCCTTGTTAGTCTAAATTTTGATTCTGAACAAAATTATGATTTCAAAAAACAACCTATAGTTTCAGAACGACCCGTCTCCGTCGTTTGAGAACACAAGCTCTACCAGAAAATAAGCGATGCTTTTGTCACGAGTGTTGAGAAAAACAAATATTTGATAAAAAAATAACTTGTTCGTCGTGGGCTTTTTTTTAAACAAGAATGTGGCATTCAACACGATCATTGGTATAAAAAGTTGCTTCTTCAACAAACCAGGTTCTGTGGTGGGGATTACACATGCACAAGGTCTTACGTCAAAATTTTCAATACTACATATTTTTTCGATTTTTTTGGTCAACATAACGCACAATTCGTAGCATTGGCTGCCGCGAAGCGGCGGCCAAATACTACATATTTTAAAATTTTTTGCCGGATACTACTACATGTCTTTCGTAAACGGAAGCTTGTATGAAGACATTCTAAAAATAATTGTTATTTTCCATTTTTCACGTTTCGGGTAAAAATACGTATTTTTCAATTTTTAAAGGTCAAAAAAAGGTTTTCACGTTTCGGGAATGCGCGCAATCAATTTTTCGCATAAAATTATCCCTAAATATATCATTTTTAAAAGATTTTAGAAAAATTTTTTTCGAATTTTTGATCCTAGGGTGACCCTATGAACCACAATAGCGCAGAGATCTGCAAAAATTTTCATGGAATTTGGACAATTTAAATTCGTTGCGGGATTCGAGCTCGAGTTTATAAACTGCAAACCTATCACTTTAGCCACTCGTCCGTGTACTACACGTACACGTTCATTTTTACATGGACGTGTACGTGTAATACACGTAAACGTACACGAAAAACGTACACTTTCATACCTTTGCACCTAATGTGGTGAGTCATACTTGTTTTTATTGGCCTGGGCTCCCTTGGAACCTTCCCTGACCTTTTACTTTAGCTCAGCTTCTTACAAAACTGTCACAATTACCTTTCCTAGGCTCATATTTATATACTATTGATTTTTTGAAATTTGTAAGCATGCGCATTTTGAACTGTTTCTTACTCATTTTTACTTAAACGGTAGTTTTTCTGACTGCAATGTAACAGGTCAAAAGGGTGGACATCCCCCGGGGGATGCCCAACCTTTTGACCTGTAGCCTAAGGTCACAATAGAGTGAACCCCCCCCCCCCCCCCGGCTGCGCCGGGGGATGCCCACATTTTTGACCTACAGCCTATGATCAAGATAACATCCCCGACTGAAGTTTTTTATATTTATTGTTACGCAATATTTTGATCGACCAATTACAGATGAAAATCGAAAAGTGTCTTTTTATTGAAAATTACAAAAAATCTTTAAAAAATTACAAACAAAATTTTTTTTAATTACAAAATAAAAAATTACAAAAAGACTCATTCTGATTACAAAAAAGACTCAAAAAAATTACAAAATAAAAATTACAAAAAAGGACCAAAAAAATTACAACAAAGAATTATATCCAAATTATTTTAGTCATTCTTACTTATATTATACAGTAGTGTTATTGCTATCGGACTTATTTTTATGATCATTCTGTTTATTGCTATTGGTGAACATTCATGGGGCTTACTCGTTTTGATAATAAGTATGATGATGGTTTTTAACTTTCCAACAAAAAAATTTAGTTTGTATAATTGTATTAGTAGTGTTTTTCATTGAATTTTTATTTATTTACATGTTCTGGAGAGCATATAAGTACCTTAAAGAAGTAGAACTTATCGGAGATAATACAATCTATCCGATGCAACAAACTTCAACTGCACCTACTTATAAATAAACTGTAATTTAAAGATCATAAAAATGTTTTTTGATAAATTGTATTATTAATAAATAAAATTTATAAAAAAAACATAGTTATAACCATAAATCACGCAATATAAACATTTAATGACTATGTTTCTTGCTGCTTGTATGATTTGAAATTCTAGTTTTTACAGCATCAATGACCTTTGTGACTAATTTTCCAGTGCTATGTCGTTTTTTTTTGAACGACTATGGCTACGACGAAGACCAAACTCAGATTCAGACGAATGAGAATCAGATATATAGGTGTGGTCATCACGGCTTGACATTTCTACATTACCATAAATTTTATCAGTATAATCACATTCAGCGATAAATCATCTGGTATAATCAACTCTATTGGCTAAAAATAAAATACATAATGGTCCGATTTCAGAAACCCGCCGTAGACGACAGCGGAGAGCCTTAGCGGTGGGCAGCAGCGATTAGTGGCGGGCCTTAGCGTCCAGATTCGAGCCGCAGCAACTAGAGGCGGGCCGCAGCGGCTAGCGGTGGGTCGCTGCGCTTTCTGAAACCGAGACAATAATGATTATTGTGAAAATTTAAAACTTATATATGTTGTAGCCGATATTGAATTTCAGCCGATTCTGGATCGGCTAGCCGATATTGAATATCCGATGACTATTCAAAATCGGCTAGCCGATATTGAATATCCACATAAACATTCAAAATCGACTAGCTGATATTGGGTAATTTTCAAAAACACCTTAAAACGTCGCCAAAAGGGTCAGTTTTTTGTACTCGGGAGTTTTCGGTTCTGGAGAACACGAATCCAAAGGAATTTTTCGATTTTGACTTTTTTAACTCCGATTCTTGTGTGATTGTCAGTACTGTTCACTAGAGTTTCTGAAAACCGAAAAAATTCGAAATCGAACATTTGAAAACTAAACCTAAACCGATAAAGTCGAAACTGATAACTCCAAATCGAAAAATACCGATCGCTCAAAACCGAACTGAAAAAGCAATTTTTTATTTATCGTTTTAATTGAATTTTCATATTGTTTTCACCATATTTTTTGCAAAATTTCATTTTTGTACATAATTTCTACTTTTTTATTATTTTGTCAAGAGTGTCTAAAAACCGGAACCGAAAAAAGTCAATATCGAAACCAAAACAAATGAGAACTTGATCGAAAACTTTCTTTTTTAAAACAAGAATAATAAAATCGTTTGTTAAAAGGAAGTATGTTGTTGACCAAATTATAGAAGGAAGAATGCTGTTTACCAAATTACTCTGTGTTCCTGATGTTGTATTGAATACACCGCAATTTGCTGGGCTGTCATACTAAAAAGATATTGACACAAATTTGAAAATATTAAATCACAAACAGAGATCAAAAAATAGGGCTCTTTCTTGACCCATTAAATTCCCTCTTCACCATTCCCAGGATGGACCCTAAGCATTGTCCTCTTGGCTAAAGGGGAGACCTCATACATGGGCAGGGGAATCATATATGTACCCCCCCCCCACGTACTTTTGGCCTGGGGACCTTTTTTGGTAAAAAATTTGTTTTTTTTATGAATGAAATTTTTTCAGAATTTTATCAAAATTACTTTGGTCCCTCTCATAATTTTTTCGTTAAGTTTTAAAAATCCCCGATGGATGTGAGGTGGGGAGGGGATGGGATGGTCCCCCTTTGAACTTGTTTCCCCTCATACTGAACCTTCCGGCCATTAGCGGTTCTATGATTTCAGTTTGGGAGGCAATCCTCATTTATCTTTTTTGGCCAAAAATGCCATTTTTCTTAAATTTTTGGAAATCAAATGAGCATATTCAGCGTCTTACAAACTTCTCAGCGTATGTAAATCTAATTTAGATAAATTTTCTTATAACAACTTAAAAAAGCATAAGGAACAACTTTTGAGAAGAGCACAAACTGGATTTTTCGAGATTTTTCTAAAAACGCTAAATCCAAATTTTGGGTCTAAACTCAAGACAATGAAGCATATCGCTAGTTTGTCCTATAAAATTTTTTTTTACTCCTCCTCTTAGTACCACGTGTAAAAATGGGTCAAAAATCGAAATTTCTCAGATTTTTTCGAAACCACGCTAGAACTGTTCTCTGTATTGATATACATCGACCAGCGTTAAAATTTACCGAAAAAATTATCTGTGGTATTTAGACAGGCTGGAAAATTCCAAAAATACACGTAAAATCGGGGTATGTGAGCTTCGGACAAGGATTTGAATTTTTTGAAACGCGAGTTTTGACTCGAAATGACTTTCAAAAATTTCCCCATGCATTAGTCTCACTAAATAAATTCAATTTGAAGCGCGCTCGGACTATTTAACACTAATATCAGGGCCTTCGAATGTTCGAGAAATCGTCTCTTAATACAAATTCGATCTTCTTAAAAGGTCAGCTTTAAGATTCTTTTCAAAGAAAAGTTTCAATTTTTTTATATTTATGAATTTCTTTACATAGCAAAAAGAATTGGCTCCGAGAGGAATCAAACCCGCGGGCCCAAAACTCGCGTTGCCTAACTTGTCAGATCGGATGAAATCGCTCATAACTGGGGACGGGAAGTTTTGTATAATATCTCTTTTTGAAACAAACTATAGCGCAGAGGTTAACCAGCAGCTTCATAGCCAAATAGTCGTTGGTTCTTATCAGAGCTCAATGAAATCTTGAGTTATGATAAGACGTTCGGGGGTCGAACCCTCATCGTTCAATATGGCTGATCGAGGATCCACTTGGCCATGGCAGTTTGTTCATTCGAAACTTTTTTTATCATTTTCGATCGCAGTGGTAAAGTCGTTGTTGTTCTAGTGTAAATCGCCTAAAAAATTTTTTAACTAGTGAAAGTCGCCTAAAAAAATTATAACTAGTGAAAATTGTCTTATGACGTTTTTGTGAAGTAGTGAGATTCACCTAAAATTTTTGTATTAAAGGGGGTAAGAACTAGGGACTAATCACTGAAAAAATTTTTTTGCCAAAACAGCCTATATAAAGGTAAAATCATGCGGAGAATCGATTGCGCGCATTCCCGAAGCGTGAAAATGCTTCCTTGACCCTGATTCAAGGAAAGAGTGTGTATTGAAGAGAAAATCCAATATGTACTAATTTCTCTGAATCAGGGTCAGGAAAGCGTTTTCAAGTTTCGGGAATGCGCTTAATCGATTCCCCATGAAATTACCCTCAGAAATATGATTTTGAGGGAGAAATTTTCAAAATTTTCAATTTTCGTTTCAATCACACACATCTATTTCCCTGAATCAGAGTAAAGGAAGCATTTTCACACTTCGGGAATGCACGCAATCGATTTTCCGCATGATTTTACCCCTATATAGGTTGTTTTGGTAAAAAATTTTTCATAGATTAATCGCTAATTCTTACCCCCTTTAAAAAAAGATCAATTAAAAAAGTTATAAAAAAAATTTAAAAGGTTACAAGAAAAATAGCATTATTGTCGAAAATGATAGGAAATTGTCATGGTCATTAACATGGTTGGCAAACTGTAATAGTTGGCCCACTTTCGGGTTAGCCAACTGTCGTGGCTGGCAAACTGTCGCGGCTGCGAACTTTCGAGTTGACCAAGTGTGTCGGTTGATTAACTGTCGTACTTGGCGAAATGACATGTATTGTTTTGGTATTCTTTTTGCACTTTACGTAAATAAACTCTAATCCTTATTTGTTTACATAAAGAGAAAAATTTTGTATTAAGATTTGTGAGATTATATCATCCTTTTCTTAAAAAACAAGATCCTACAGATTGCAGTCATGCTTGTTATGTAAGACCAAACTTCAAACACAAGATTCAATTTGAAAACATCACGCGTGCACAATCTCAAAATCTTGAAGGGATGTTTGTGCACGTGACCCATATAAACAATCTTTTCATAATTTTTCTGAATAGTACAAAGCCACCTAATTTCAATCAAAATACGACATTGTAAACAACATAGTATTTTCCAAGTATGGCTTAATTCACTACTGACTCAAAAGATATAAGTTCCTTATTTTTGTTTAAAGTACTTTTTAAATGCCATGAAATTAAATATAGTGACTAGCACTTAAAGAACAAAGTCCACGACGTTGTTTGAACTTACGCAATGTATCTATCTTGGTTCAACGTCAAAAGGAAAAGAGAAGAATCTTCAATAGAATATACAACAGGCATAACTAGCCCCTCAACAGATTGGGCCACTTTTAAAATTTTAATTTTTTTACTAAAGACCCCATAGACATAGCCAGATTGGGGGGGGCTAGGAAAAATCTAATGAATTTAATAATTTTATTAAGATATGTATAAATATATATAAATCTCTATACAAATATTTTTACAATATATACATACAAAAATAAGATAGTTAAGGTTATATAGTCCATTTTGCAAGATCTGTCCAAAAAATTGGCAAGATAGCTTAGTGGCAAAGTTTGTCAAGTATAATTTTTGTATAGCAAGGGATCTCAAATTTTAATTCTGTTGAGATCGATTCCTATCGTCATAAATATATTTGCCACTAATACCAATGAGCTATGCCCAAATTTTTAGCTGACCTGGTGAAATGGACTATCCCATAAAATACATTTTCATAAATTCTAGCTAATGGTGATAACTAAAGAAAGTTAATTGAAAAAATTAACAGGAAATATACAAAAAATTGCATAAATTTCTTATGGCGCCAAATGGTATTCTGTTTAAGATTATCCGAGGCACTTATTGGACCCGTATAAACATTTGTTGAGGTATCTTGCATTTTCAGCAAATCGAGATTGATTTTCTGAGCTGTCTTGATTAATTCAGATTTACACAGTTTTTGGTCTTCTTCGCAAAACCACACGCATTCCGGGAACTTTTGACTTGTAGAGGACACAGTTAACAGGTGAGAAGAAGCAGTTCTTGTCATATTTCGTTTTTCCAAAGCCATCAGCTTCCGTTCTAAAAAGAGATGATTTAAAGCATCGTAAATTTATAAATTTTTAGAGTGAAAAAATGGAAAATGCGGTAAAGTCAATCAAAATTATCAACATGTTATAGGAAGATAATTTTCAAAAAATTTACCTAACGCCAAAGAAATTCTTGCTCCGAATTTTATGGTCAGACGTTTCTCTCTTTTTGGGTGAAGGCTTAGCCATTATGGTTTCAAAAATTGACATGAGAATTATGAAGCATACAAAATAGGCAAATAATCTTGAAGACATTTTGAGAGTAGTTTAATCTAAAAATTTAAAATTAGTTTAAAGTTAAAATTTTTCGAATTCTCGTAAAAAATAAAAAATTCTCGAAATTCGCATATTCTTATAAAAAATAAAATAAAATGTTATTCTTTCAATCTAGGGACACAAGAAAATTTCAAGTTATATCATCCATTCCTTCAATATGACCAATACCATAATAAATCCACGCCTTTTATAAATTCTAGATTCACCTGAAGAAAGGCGTGGCTTTTTCTCAGCTTAGATAAAAGGCTTGAATCCATATGAAAAAGGTTTGAGCCCACATGCCTTTTAATTAGTTTTTTGCTCTTGAAAAAACAACAACAATCAAGGTTATATGATTATGATTCACTTGTTTTGGAAATTCTAGGAATGGGAATAAATTTTTGAAGTGAAAATTCACGTATGTTTCAAAAGTAAAACAACATATCGTACTTATTCTGATAGAGCCCACATGTGGCTCTATTTTACAACCCATTCTGGGGATATGTCTCTATTAGAGACTTTGGTTCTATTAGAATCGTTTTATATAAAACGCATAATGTCTATGAGCATGCTCGGACTAACCTTTGATGGTGCAATCAAACCCTTATAATGATATGTCCAATGATGGCTCGAAAATTCGCAAAAGTACGATTTTTTAAGCCACTCTATAGAAATATGAATGATGTCAATATTTTTTGTAAATGTAAAAAATTGATACAGCTGTAATTTTCTACAAAAGAGATTCTTAAGAATTGAACATTTATTGGTATATGATTACATCTTAAAATATAAAACTTTTTGTGTATTACAACGAAGAGCTTGTAACAAATTCAAAATTTCAAAGGCAATTATCTCGAAAACTATAACGATTCAGAACATGCCGTAAAAACAAAAAATCTTCCATTTTTCATGATCTTTCCATATATATCATCTCTTTCATATGATTGTAATTTACTGGACTGGTCCTTTAAGCCATATTAAAAAGAAAAGTAACTTGTAAAGAACTTCGTAAATATCAAAAATTTGAAAAAAAATAACTTTCTTTGAAAAGAATCTTAAAGCTTTTAAGAAGATCGAATTTGTATTAAAGATTAAAATTTTTGAATAAACATAAACCAGAAAGATGACTAATTCATATAACTTTATAAGATCATTCAAATTATGTAATTTCCTGCAGAAAGGTTCTTAAGAAATGTATTTTGTTGACGACATTAGCTAAAATTTGCACTTTAAAATTTTTAATAAAAATCAGAAAGTAAAAAAACCGATATATGAGAAGAATCAAAAGCAAATTTGTACAGTAATGAAAAAGACGCAACTTCTCAAATAGCGCCGCCGACGCTATTTGAGCTGGTTATCCCATCTCATTTCTCTTTTTTCCTCATCCGTTCGATGATTTTCTCCACGACCACGCGGGGATGCATGTTGAATCAAGCTCAGTATATACTAAGAAAAACGTATTTTTAAAATGATTGGACTTTTTATAAAAGTTCCAGGCCAAAAATACTTCAAAATTTGGGCAATTACTAAATGTAGTAGTGGTAGTAGCGGTAGTAGCGCTACTACTTTTAGTAATCCCATCATCGGAATTACTAAAAGTAGTAGCGGAATTACTAAATGTAGTAGCGCAATTACTAAAAGTAGTAGCGGGAATTACTAAAAGTAGTAGCGAATTACTAAAAGTAGTAGCGAATTACTAAAAGTAGTAGCGGGATTACAAAACAATCATTTTTAGTTATCGAAGCTATAATACAGTATAATTGCATGAAATAAAATATTTAAAAATATTTTTAAATGAAATATCGATTGAATAAATACCTTGTTCAAAATTTATAGATTTATTCGGGATAATATTTTTTTAGGTGGTACCACCCACACATGGGTAGTGAGTGGTACCACCTTTTATTCGCTTGCCTGACCCTGATTCAGGGAGGCGGATGGGTTATTGAAGCGAAAATTACAAAATTAGGGGGTTACCCCTAAAAATTGAAAAATATGTGAATTTCAAAAATGTCTCCAAAACGATAATTTTTTGCACTCGGGGGTTTTCGGCTATGGGGAACACGATGGCAATATTATTTTTTAAGAAAAATTTTTATAAAAATTAAATTAGGGGTTACCCCGTAAAAATGGAAATTCAAAAATGTATCCAAACCCACTAATTTTTTGTATTCGGGGGTTTTTGACTATGAGGAACATGATGGCGATATTATTTTTCAACAAAAATTTTTGTAAAAATTAAAAAATTAGGGGTTACCCCGTAAAAAATGGAAATTCAAAAATGTATCCAAACCCACTAATTTTTTATACTCGGGAGTTTTTGGCTATGAGGAACATGATGGCGATATTATTTTTTAACAAACATTTTTATAAAAATTAAATGGGATATACTAAAACGTTGCGTTGTGCGTTGCGTTGCGCGAAGATACTAAAACGTTGCGATTTTTTAGATTATCGAAATTTGCCATAATTTATATATATTCGGAAAATTCATGAAAAATGGAGCATTTTTTGTTTTTACAGTAAATTCTG
>JAQGCP010000961.1:0-13969 GCA_034699885.1 Acrobeloides thornei | reverse complement strand
CTACGATTGCCAGCTTCAAAATGACACCAAAATCATCGGAATTCGCCACGTCAATTTTGAATTATTTCAAAAACAAAAAACTGTGCACTCGTTCTTCTTTTTTGTGTGCGGTGCATTCGTTCCTATTGCCTTAAAAAACTAAGACACGGAATTCTTTATAGCTCGACGAAACGAAAAAATGGCACCAAATTTATCCAATTTGAGAATTGTTTTGGGTTATTGAAACGAAAACCTCGAATCAGAGTTTTCGTTTCAATAATCCAAAACAATTCTCAAATTGGATAAATTTGGTGCCATTTTTTTCGTCTCGTCGAGCTATAAATAATGCCGACTTTTTAAAAATTAAATACACCCAATAATTAAGCGTATTTAAAAAATGTAAAATTCAGGATTTTCGTGTCAATACTCCAACTAATTAAAGCGAAAAAAATAACCCCCCAGGGTTATTTTAGAGGAAATACGGTATTCCTTATTTTACACATAATTTTTTAGTTTAATGATTCATTCAACTTGAATCTCATGCTGTTGTTGGAGATAACCATGTAGTGAAAAGAATTTCTCTGCTATGGTAAATATGTGTATTTGATTTTTTTGCCAATTGTGGATGCGAAAATTTCTCAAAGAATTACTAATTCGAGATGGATGTTCACCGCAAGTTCACATTTGATGATCCCGAGGATAGCTATTGGAACGAAAGCTCCAACACAACTATTTTTGATGATTTCCGTAGTGTGGTATTTATTGTTGAGTACAGTTGCGTACCCAGAAAAAATTTCGTGGGGGAGGCCCAAAAACTAGGGGGCGAAAAAATAGGTCATAGCACCCAAAATTCACCCATCCACAGGGTTGACAGGTGAATTTTTCAAATTTAAGTTTCTTGAAGCCAAATTTAAGTAATTACTCAAATTACCACCAGTTTTTGGTCTCAAATTTAAGTGAAATTACTTAATTTCGCTTCAATTATCAAATTTTTAGGGTTAAATTTAAGTAAATTACTGTCCGGAGAGGGGGAGGTCGGGCTCCCCCTGGGTACGCCACTGGTTGAGTAAAATTTTTGTTTAAATCGATTTTTAGAGTATTGCTCGACAAGCTCTTGACGATCTTTTTGTTCGAACTGATACCTATGGATTGGATGACAATGCTTCGGTGGCAGAAAGTGAGAAACCGAAAAGTGAATTGGAAGTGGAGTTGACCAATCGTTTGGCGGCAGTGACTGTTTCGAGCACACCGAATCGACGCTATACTACGTCGGATGCGCAATCTGTTAGTGATCACAGCGCCTCTGGTTCGCGTAAAAATACTGTATGTTTTCGAATTTTTTATGTTTTTTTAAAGTTGAGCAAAAAATAGGGAGTTTTTCCGCCAATATGGCCGTGTTGGCGGGAAAATCAAGCTCAGTGTATACTGATCTTGATTTTCCCTCGGGGAGTGCCACTTGGAGCCACTCGGAGAAATCGCGGAGCGCTCGGCCACTTCAATTTTACGAATTTTTTGATCTTTAACGAATTTTTCTCTCAAGTACTAAAAAGTAAGTTTAGATATCTAATGGGCTGGCACCGGAAAAGAGCTTCTTCCCTCACATTAGCAACGCTTCTATGGTTTCCGAATGTAGTGTGGGCTCATTTTCTAGCGATGCGACTGTGCACTTGGATTATGTTCGTTTGAGAACGGAGCATAGAAAACTTCAAAAACATTTAGAGGTATATTCAAAAAGTATTCTGCGCTCCCAATTGAATCAGGGAAAATTTATTGAAGCGAAAAGCCAGATATCATAAAATTTAAAAAAACGATGTTTAATCGCTGATTTTGTGTATCCGGTGATGATGAACATAATACTGGCGTTAGAATTCAAATTTGACTCAAGGGGGCCTATTTTTGCTTCAATACACGTATCACTTTCCTGAATCAGGAAGAGATACCCCTACCATAACACAAAAAATCGAATTTTCAAAAAAGGATTCAAATTGTACATGGTTCTCTCTCTCTAAAAATGAAAATTTTCAATTTTTGACAAATTTTTCGATTTTTGATGAATCTTTCGAGTACATCGTGAGCCAAAAAATCGTATTTTTGCGTTTTTTGGCAACATTTTTTTTCAAAAATCGCATGAAAATACCCCTTATAGATGATTTTTGAAAAAAAATTTGACAAATTTTCACCAAAAAACGCAAAAGTACGTTTTTTTGGCTCACTTCAATACATTTTCTCTGATTTAATGTGATTTCAAGAAGGTTTTTGAGAGGTATATAAAAATTTTTTCAAGAAAGTACGCCAAGACCGATTCCGCCCACTGGAAATTTTGGACACCATAAAAAGACTTCGTACATGTCAGCCAGTTACACTAGATTTTTACCGATCAAAACAGCAAAAGATGGAGCTCCTCGACGCTGCTTTACAATGTACAAAAAGAGATGTTATAGTCACGGTATTTGTAAATCAATTTTTACAAAACAATTTTTTAGGTCATCTTATTCTTGAAAAGAACCCTTTCGAATTCAGTTTTTCGTGAAATTTTAATATTGAAACCAGAAGCCTCGGAATATTACGTTTCATATTTACGGGAAACTGGTGATACTGAAGAGCTTATGAATACTCTTTTGTTCGTTTTTAAAAATTGTTCAAATAGCTTGTTTTGGAGCTACTATAAAATAGGGAGGCCAACCACGTGAAAAATTTTTCGAAAATTTTTTTCTGGAATGACACTTCTAGGGAGTAAAAACATGCGGGGAATTTGAATTTGACATTTTCAAAGCGAAAAATTGCTTCCCTGATTCAGGGAATGCCTGTTTACTGAAGATGAGAAGAAAAAATCGCCAAAAAGTTGAAAAAATCGTCAATTTTTTTACTTTTCGCTTCAATACACTAGCCTTCCCTGAATCAAGGAAGTGTTTTTTCGCTTCGAAAATGTCAAAATCGGATTCCCTGCATGTTTTTAGAAGTGGCATTTACAGAAAAAATTTTCGAAAAATTTGGGTGGCCCTCCCCCCTATTGTGAAGTAGCTCCCTTGTTTTAGTGCCATGGGTCGAACCGACGAAGCAGCTATGGTGGAATTTGTTGTCGCTAGTAGAAAACGCCAACCCGAGGCCAAGATTCATGCGCTAAGGAAATGCCTAATCAGCGGGTTAAGTGATCCAACTCTTTCGAACGAAGCTAAATTTGTTGAAGAGTATATAACTTTGCTGGAGTGGCAGATTCCTATTGATGTAAGTAACAGAGAGTGTCCCAGGAAAGATGGTACTTTTTCGATTTTTTCAAATTTGAGGTTTTTCAATGTGAGAGGAATCGATTGCTCGCATTGCCTTGAACCTTGAAAACGCTTCTCTCTGATCCTGAAAGTACCAAAATTTGCTTACTTTTTCTTATTTTTGCAGGCCAAAGATGAAGAACTATGCAAAACTGGAAATTCCGAAATCTTTAAACAATACCCCAAAAAAGCCTCTCTTATTGGCCAGCCATTGTTGACAACTTTGTATTATTGTTGCCTCTATCATTATGATCTATCTATGGTAAAACAAATTTTTTTTAAATATTTTTTCTAAATTTTTTCGAATAGAATTCGTACGCTAGCCCATGGTATGTGAAAACTGTGTTTAATATCAACGAGAAGGTTTTCAACTGGATGGTAATTCAATTCAAATCTATCTTGAGTACATAACAAAATTGCAGGCAATCTCGGCATTGAGCCGGCAAAAGAAATATGCGGAAATTGAAAAATTATTAATGAATAAAAAGTTGCTGTCGGGTTACAAGTTGGTGTGTCCTTTCCCATGGAGTGCTTTCTTTTATTTGATTTTCAAATATGGTGTGCCACCTAAAGAGGTGTGTTTAATGATGGCATTCACTCATGGGAAAGTGGGCTGGAGGGAAGGGGGGGGGGTCAGATCCAGAGTTGCTAGATGGTTTTAAAAATAATGCTTCCCTGGCCCTGATTTAGGGAAATGAGTGTTTTGTATTGAAGCGAAAATCGAAAATTTTTGAAATTTCTCCGTCAAAATCACATTTCTTGAGGATAATTTCATGCGGGGAATCGATTGCGCGCATTCCCGAATCTTAAAAATGCTTGATTCAATTGAAAAGTTCGCCAAAAAATTTTGCTCAAAATCGAATTTTTGGATCAAAAATCGAACTTTTGTTCAAAAATCGAGTTTTTGCTCAAAAACTGAATTTTTGTTCAAGAATTGAATTTTTGATCGAAGTGTAATCCAAAAATTTTTTTAACTATATCAAGTTGGTGGCATATATGATTTTTTGCTGGAAATTTTGCTATAGTTAACTTGTTTTAAGGTGCTCACCAAGTGGCTTCATGCAATTCCGGATTTAGAAGAAAGATTAAAAGTTTGTGAACAATTCGGTGAATCTCCTGAAGCTCATGTAGAAACGTTGATAGCTCTACGTGATAAGACGAAGCTAGCGAATTTGCTCAAAAAATTGAACCCGCATTCCGTGGAATATAACAAAGCTCATATAGCTCTTTCTAATACAGTAATCAACTAATCTTTTAAAGCTGCGTTCAAGCATTTCAAAAAAGTTGTAAAAATTTGTCAAAAAAGTCTAACTTTGCCTGATTTTCAATAAAATCGTTGTGTTTATTGAAATGATTGGTAATGAAGTATAAAATTTTATTGGTTTTTTTTTGCTTCTCGGCCACTAAAATTTTCTTCTTCATATCCAATCGTTTTAATAAATATGATTTTATTGAAAATCAGGCAAAGTTATATTTTTTTGACATGCTTGAACACAGCCTAAACAATGAAAAACATTAAAATTTAGGCGTACAAATGGAAGAATTGAGATTTGCTTTCTAAAAATCTGTTTGTTTCTGGTGCTTGTTTATATATATACAGCTATTTTTTATGCATATTAGCCAATAATGAATATCTTCACTTATATGACAGCTTTTATTCAACTTGTGATATGAATTGTGTGATTTTCTCAACTGTTATGTTTCCTTTTTTCATGACGAGAAAAGTTGGCCAAAAAAGAGCTAGTTCAATTTTCATAGAACATGAGAAAAAGGTGGTTTATGAGACGAACAAGGTACGGTGAAAATTGAAAATTTTTCAGCAAAACGCGGCAAGAATTGGTGTCGCACTAAGACATTTGATCGCAAAGTGTCAATGGTTCGAGTCCTCTTGTGTCCATTTGTTTTTAATTTTTGTTTAAAAAAGAAAGACGACATTTCTTATGACTCGCGAAGACGAATAAAATGACACCAAAATTATTGAAAATTGCTTTGGGTTATTGAAAACGAAATCCAGATTCAGGATTTTCGTTTCAATAACCCAAAACAATTTTCAAATTGGATAATTTTAATGTCGCGGCAAGTTATAAAAAATGCCATATTCCTTTTTAATCAAATTTAAATACACAAAAAAGGTTAAAAACAAATTATGGGGGCTTGAACCCTTTGCCGGGGGCACCAATTTTTGCCGCGTTTTACTAAAAAAATTTCAATTTTCCCCCACCGTGTTCGTATTTCAAGTTATGGTTATATATAACTGCCGTGAAAATTAAACTAGCGCCCATTTTTTGGGGGTCAACTTTTGCACTATTTTTTTATATGCAATAACATATGCTAAAGTAATAAAAATTAAATTTTCATAAGACCAGACACATAACAAGAATTCAGGGGAGGTGGTGCAATCCACAAAAAATTTATTCTTATTCACAAAAATTCGATTTTTGAGAAAAAAAATTCAATTTTGGGTAAGAAAAAACTCAATTTTTGAGTTATAATTTCGATTTTTGTTCAAAAATTCGATTTTGAGCAAAAATTTATTTTTTCATTATATGAAAATTAACAAAATCGATGCAAAAATCGATTTTTCCACCGAAAAAATTCAAAAAAGTTTGTGTATTACAACGAAAACATGTGCACAAATTCAAATTTTCTCGAAAACTACAACGATTCAGAACATGCCGTAAAAACAAAAAATGCTCCATGTTTCGTGAACTTTCCGAAAATCAACAAAAAAAAAATGGGCAACTTTTTTCCCACTGGACTGGTCCTTTAAGTGATCTGATAAAACTTTTCAAAAATTTGAACCTTCGATCGATCTCGAATTTGCGATAAGCATCTCGAGCGCGCTTGTCGGCAATAGTCAGAAAACAAAACAATGTTAAATAAACTTATACCAAATCCGATTTGTGTTTATGATTGAATCCATGATAAGCTTTTTGTGAACCACAATCAATACCGATCCATCTGTTTACAAGCACATAATTTATCCGCTTTGCAGATCGGTGCTTGTATTTTCTCTTCATTTCCACACAATTGTTCAGAGCTAGTTCACTTTGTTGGATTCACTTATGGTCCAAAAGTCGAAATTTTAAAAATCAGCCGAAAAATATCCTATTAGGGGTTGTATACATGTTTTCGTTGTAATACACAAACTTTTTTGAATTTTTTGCGGAAAAATCGATTTTTATACATTTTCACCAAATGAACATTGTGTAGCGGTTGATATGTACATTTCGAAAGTAAACGTTTCGAAAGTTCAGGACACATTTCGAAATTTAACATTTCGAAAGTGACTATCTGATTTAAAAAAAACTAATTATCGAAACGAAAATTTGGATTTTGTAATAAATAAAAAATTTGGCTCAAAGCGGGATTCGAACCCGCCACTTAAGATTCTATATTACTTTCGAAATGTTAACTTTCGAAATGTATATCAACCAACGCGAGCTGTAAAACGCGTCGCCAAGTCGAACAAATTAAAAAATAGACTTAAAACAATATTTTATGTAACAATTTTCAAGAAAAAGCAAAAAATTATCGCCTCAGCCGGGGATTGAACCCACCACGGTCCGTGTCCAAAATTACAGTACTAACAACTGCGCCATAGAAGCCAGTGCCTTAAAAGTTACAGTGCCTTAAAAATCCTAGCCATTCCACGTGAAAACGAGTGGAAATTAGATTCATATTAAATTATTATATATGAGAATTTAAGCTAGCTATTTTTTTATCCCATGACACTAGTAAAAAAAGGCCTATAGGTTTGTGAGATAGCTGACACACAAACAAACACATGCTTAATATAGTTTTAAGATTAAAAAAGCTAATAAATACCTAGATTATGGATTTAGTCCTTGGTACGTAGAAGAAAGAAATATAGAAGAATATAATAATCTTTTAAATCACATGATAATTTCATTTCAAGAATATGATTATTGTGACCCGGAGAAGTAAGATACTTTATAAGATGTCAAAGGATGTCTCGCCACATAGTAGGTATAGTCGAAAATCTAAGGATCTATTCTTAGATGGCCTATGTCAGACTAAAGGGTCCTTAGACAAGTTTGATGGTCCTTACGCAGTCTCATTCCTAGCTTCATCTCGTCTCATACTATGGGTCTTTTTGGAAAGAAAAGGATCCTTAGGCAAGATGGGGGATTCTTTGTTAGAGAGAAATGTCCTAGAACTATCTCTAGTCCATAGATGAATAGTGGGTCCCAATTATGATCCTCCCCAGAAAAGGTCGAGACCAACTCCCATCACGATAAAAAATTCAGCCAGGTAAAATGGAAAATGTAATAAGGGAGGGGGAAAATTGGTACGTTTTCAAGAATTTTTAGTTATTTTTAAGCATCATTTTGTCGGGAGCTTTTTTTACGCGACACTTTTTTTAGGCCGGACGGTAAAAAAATTTATGGACTTTGTAAAAATTTTGGACCCCCATCGAAAAAATTCAAGACCACTCACGAAACAGTCCCCATTGTGGGGTCTCTCTATTTTCTATTCCCCTATGCTTTAGTCCTAGCTTTAGATCTAGTCCTAACCCTAAGTTGTGATATACTTGCTGCAGCTAAATAGCATATGATGCCGACATTTTAGTAAAAAATGGAACTATACCTCATCCAACTATATCTGTGCCGGTGCCAAGATGAAGGCTTTTGCTAAGGTAAACAATTTATTTCCACAATCTAGTAAAATGATCTTTAGAAATATGGTGGTGGTCCTTTAATGATAAAAGAACGGGTGGTACTTCAACAAGGTAGATTTCAATCTCGATGGATTGCCGTAGGAGTTGTTGTCGGCATAAGATACTTTAATGAAGAAGGACGAGACTTCTTATTATGGTCACATTGTAGGCGCTGGAGTTCAGTCTTATAAAATATCCATTATTTAGCTTTGTTTACAAGAATTAGCTATTACTGCGATTGGATAGAAGACGTTACTGGCGGAGATGCGAAATGTAAGGTTGACAATAATCTCTCAAGCCATGATCTGATTTAGGTATCGAAGTTTTTGGGCATAAATTACAGACTGCAAAATCTCCATATTCACGTAATGCAAATACATGGGCAAGGGCAACGGGGTAGGCTGGTAAACCGAAAAGCGACACGTTTGACGACCTTTTTTTTATTAAAAATTCGTCAAAAATCGAAAAATAAGGGGGACCTCTGTTTTTTTTGCTGTATATTTTTACCAAAAGAGACACGTTTGCAGAAATTTGACCTCCCAGCGGCGACATGAGGGTGGGTCGACCCACCCCTTGCCCCAATGTATAGTGCAACTTGTTCCGATGCTGATAAACGTATATATGTTTGTCTTCGTTATAAAGACCATGGCATATGTGATGATCCTCAAAATCCACAATATGGTTTGGCACGAACTAAGTGCGCATATACATGTGATGCTTGTTAATTTAAAATTAAAATAAATCACGTAATGATTTTTGAAATCACCTAACATTATTTTAACAATATGTGGTAAAATAATAATAATAAGATTTGTTCCAAGTATTATCACACAGCCAGTTGTTCTACATTGCGCACTGCCTTCTGCTGTATAAGGTGATTGTATGCATCTGGATCTTTCACAGCACTTTTAAGTGTCCAATCGCCACAGTTCTCGTCAGTAGGGCATCCAGATTTTCTTAGCGGCTTTAACAAGCTGCTTTGAATGGCTTTAAGTCTTGTAGTTGACATGATGGCCTGTTTGCATTTCATAGCAACTTTTTGAACTTGGTATCTGTAATTCAGCTTCGGATCCAAGTCAGCTCCAAGGTATCGAAATTGCTCAACTTGTTCAATCTTTTCGTCGTCTAGTGCCACTGTAAAATTTCGAAATTACGGGGGTTTTTCAGGTTTTATAGTAGGGGAACTCGAATGTTTAGGTTTTGGAGGTTGCAAACCTAATACTAGGGTGTATACCGTACTTTCTCTAATAAGCCAATGAACGCTTATGTTTCAATCTACCCGGGACAAAAAAATTATGAAATTTTGAAGTTTTTGAATCGATTCTTGTGGTTTAGAACATGGGCGCCTTGTAATATATTACATATAACATAAGGAATTGAATCGTTTATTTGATTTATCAATCATTATTTAAGAAAAAAGTTATTAACAAATAAATTGATAATCTCGACCACTCTTAACTGTCACCTTGCGGTTTGTTTAAAAACCATTTTTTCGTAGTACTGGGTTGTAGCATAAGTTGTTGCCGCTCAAAAAATATATAGAAAATCGGGCATTTTTCACTCGTTTTCGATGAAATTTTTTTCAGTAATCCTGATTCAGGGAATACAAATTTTTGAGCCATTTTAGTGTATAAAAAACCCCAATTTTTTTGAAAAAGTCTGTATATTGACACGAAAACATGACTTATTCTCAAAAAGACCGATTGGATCGTATTCAAAATACACTCTTACGCACTACTGAAAAAAATTTTCATCTAAAACGAGTGAAAAATGTCGATTTTCTATATATTTTTTGGGCGGCAACAACTACAACTTTTTGGGTGGAAAAATGCTACAATCCAATATTTTTTACTTTATACCCAATAAAACAATAAATATTTTTTTAATCAAATTAAAGAGGTGGTGACAATCATAATGAGATCCCGAAATATGCCAAATCGTCTTTTTTCGACTAAAAAATTCATCCGAAATAAGTTTTAGCTAAAATAATCAAAAATGATTTTATCTGAGATCCTGCCACAATTGTCACTCCCCTTTAAAGGACCAGTAAGGTTTTCAGGAGTTGCTGTCAAATGATAGAGCTCGATTTCCTGATCATTTGTTGCTTTTACACCACTATGCTTTTACATCAATCCTCGCTATGAGATGATCTACTAGATATGGCATCCATGGTAGTTTTGGCATTTTAGGTTTGTCCGGTCTATCCGTTCTTCCTGGTTTATCGGGTCTTCCTGACAAGCACGGTCTTTTTCCTGGCCTCTCTGGTCTTCCGCATCCAATTTCCTCTTCTCCAGGTCTATTAGGCGGTCATGGCCATGGTAACGGAAGAAAGATTTGCTTTAATAAGTTTTTCTTCTTGATTCTCTTCTTCATCACCTTTTGGCTTTTCGGCAAAACTCATGACGACCAAAAGCCATTGAGGTGAATCATTTCGAGGTTAAAGATTTTTTAAGGAATTTTTCGCAAAAATGAAGAGAAAATCTAGCTCCACAACACCAAGATCTCCAATTTTTTCCCATCAAAATGAATGGACACAACCCAATCACCAATCAAATCAGTCCTTTTCAGTACAGATGTCTTTGGACGTTCTTGATTTTATGAAATGCCACACTCTTGTCCGAGGGCTAAGAAAACTGGAGAAAAGAAACAGTTTGAAAATCATTTTGAGTCTTATAACTGATGTAAAATTTCGATTTTATATATCTTTTTTCATTAAACAAATGACATCAAGCTGAATCAACTTTGTGGTACCACGAAGAAAGCTATACAGGGAAGTAAATTTATAGTATAAACAGACTAGCATCAATTACACTTGGTTAAAAAATGTCACACCCTAACATTGAATATTTTACTAATATTTGGATACCTACACAACATGTTTAAATAGCTTTAAGCGCACCATTTTGAGATCCTAATATATAAACAAGATAATCCATGCATATGCCTTAGTTTGTCATTAAACGATGTTTATACAAATTTTACTGATTAGTCTATTATATGGTCAAGTTATTGGCCATGAATGTGGTATTGTATATAACCAACTAAAGCCCAAAACAAGCATCATTAATAAAGAAACATTAGAAGGAGATTGGCCATGGGTAGTCTCCATTTTTCATAACGGAGAAAAGATTTGTACAGGAAGTATTATTTCACCAAAATTTGTCTTAACTTCTGCTCATTGTTGTAACGAACAAATGCTAAATAAAAAGATACGGAGACATTCGTTTTCCATCCATGCTGGAACCATATATCCGAAAGAAGGAGAAGTCGTTCGTGTGACAAAGATAACAACTTTCGATGAAGCTATTTTAGAAGTGACTCGAAATGATATAGCAATTTTGGAAGTAAGCTCGTTCCTCAAAATTGGTACAAGATTGAATTTAGCTTGAACGTGCCCTCATATTCAATCATAACGTTTCAAGCATTTGCCTCCCGAAATCTTTCCGTGAATTCCCGGACAATATTGCATTTGTAGCCGGCTTTGGAAATAAATTATATGAACGTATGTTTTTTTAATATCTATACTTTATGCCGACGGGGCAATAAATTAGCGCGCTCCCGAGGGATAGTGTCAAACACAGCGCTGCTGCGCCGCGCTCCAGTGTTCAGAAACAAACGAGATTCGCAACGCCGCACTCCCGAGAGGCGGTGACAAACGCAGCGCCGCACTTCCGTATCAAAAAATTTTTTAAAAATTCATAGCAATGGGGTTGCGAAAAAATGTACCCCTAAAAAATTTTTAATCGATTTTTCCTGAATTTCATCTAGCTATTTCTTCATAGCATAGCACCAATATTCTAAAAAGTCTTAGTGAGGTGGGTGTTGACCGTAGGTTTTTGAGATAGCTAATACAAACACAAATACATGTGTAATATAGTTTTAAGATTAAAAATGCTAATAGATACCTCGATTTAGAATTTGGTCTGTATTTCCCAGAAGGAGAATATAATAATCGTTTAAATAACGTGAAAATTCCATTTCAAGAATTTGATTATTGTGACCCGGTGAAGTCAGATACTTTACAAAATGTCAAAGGATATCCATTGTCTCGCCACATAGTAGATATGGTCGAAAATCTAAGGACCCTTTTCGACCCAGAAAGTATCAAAAAGGGGGATTAGGAGGCTATTATATGCATATGTCAGACTAAAGGAACCCCCATTGGAAAAATTCCCATTTTGGATCTCTCTATTCCCCTATGCTTTAGTCCTTTAGCTCTAGTCCTAACCCTAAGTCTTTATATACTTGCGGCAGCTAAATAGCATATGCCGACATTTTAGTAAAGAATGGAACTATACCTCATCCAACTATATTTGTGCCGGTGACAAGGGTGTTGTTAAGGTAAACAATTTATTTAAGCAATCTAGTAAGCATAAAACGATCTTTAGGGCGATAGTGGTTGTCCTTTAATGATAAAAACCCCGGTACTTCAACAAGGTAGTTATCGATCTCGATGGATTGCCGTAGGAATTGTTGTCGGTGGAAATTACATTCGTGAAAAAGAACGAGGCTTTTTATCATGGACACATTGTAGGCGCTGGAGTTAAGTCTTATCAAATATCCATTATTTAGCTTTGTTTACAAGAATTAGCTATTACTGCGATTGGATAGAAGAGATTACTGACGAAGATGCGAAATGTAAAGTTGACAATAATCTCTTCAAGCTATGATCTGATTTAGGTATCGAAGTTTTTGGGAATAAATTTTCGACTGCAAAATCTACTTTTACGACATCTACTAAACCCACAGTATTAGCCGTTACTGAAGTTGTTCAATATTCTGGCGGATGCTATGATCAAGATAATGCTACGTATAAAAGTTGGTCTTCCGAGGATCTATTATTGAAAGTCATTAAAAGTTGTCCTACGTCTAAGGATGATAATCTTTGTGCAAAAGGTTCTCGTGTTCGATCGTTTTGTCCGGAATCATGTGGACTTTGCACAGAAGATGATTTTCTTCGTCCATATCCGCCTAATGCAACTTGTTTCAATGCTGAGAAACGTTTAAGTCCTTGTCTTCATTATAAAGACGATGGCATTTGTGATGATCCTCAAAATCCACAATATGGTATGGCACGATCTAGGTGCGCGTATACATGTGGTTTTTGTTAATTTAAAATTGAAATAAATCACTTAATGATTTTTGAAATCACCTGACATTATTTTAACAATATGTGGTAAAATAATAAGAAGATTTGTTCCTAGTAATATCACACACACAGTTCTACAGTTCGCACAGCCTTCTGCTGTATAAGGTGAATGTATGCATCTGGATCTTTCACAACACTTTTAAAGCTTTCTGGGTGTCCAATCGCCACAATTCTCGCCGGTAGAACATTTCAGATTTTCTTAGCGGCATTTAAGGAGCTGCTTTGAACGGCTCAAAGTCTTGTGGTTGGCATGATGAGCTCGGCCTGTTTGCATTTCGTAGCAACTCTTCGAATGTGGTATCTGTAGCTCAGCTTCGGATCCAAGTCAGCTCCAAGGTATCGAAATTGCTCAACTTGTTCAATCTTTTTGTCGTCTAGTGCCACTGTAAAATTACGAAATTACTGGGTTTTTCAGGTTTTATAGGCGAGGAACTCAAATGTTTAGGTTTCGGAGGTTGCAAACCTAATACTAGCGTGTATACCGTACTTTCTCTAATAAGCCCAAGGATGATTTTCAAACTGTTTCTTGAAAATCATCCTTGGACTTATGTTTCAACCTACACGGAACAAAAAAATTATGAAATTTTGAAGTTTTTGAATCGATTCTTGTGATTTAATACATGGGCGCCTAGTAATTACTTGATTCTCTTCTTCCTCACCTGTTGGCTTTTCGACAAAACTCATGACGACCAAAATAGCAACCAAAGCCATAGAGGCGAATCATTACGAGGTTAACACTCCGAATACCGACTGAAATTTTTGTCCATTTTACTATTTCCAGCTATGCTGATTACAAATACGCTAAAATAAAAAAATTTTACTAAACGAAATTTCGAGCTAGTGGCCTTTGAACTTTGTACCATGTTGATAATTGGATGTCGTTAGTAAAATGGG
>JAQGCP010000960.1:0-13971 GCA_034699885.1 Acrobeloides thornei | reverse complement strand
TAAAAACAAAAAATGCTCCATTTTCATGATCTTTCCGAATATATCATTTTTTCATATGATTGTAAATTACTGGACTGATCCTTTAAATCGAAAATAGGCTAGCAGAAAAAAATACCTGAGCTCTTTGTTCTCTAGACATAGGTCTCAAACGACGTAATGGATTTATAGGTTGATGGAAATTGTAGGTGGAAAAAAATGCATTCGAAAGTTGGATACCCAATAGCACTAATAAGAAAATTAATAAAATAGGTTTCATAGTGATGTGTGATCAAAAAATCTAAAAATCACAAGTACGAAAAACTGTGTGTGTGTCCAGGCTATCTTGGGAACGTTTGATTTAAACCCAGAACGCTAAAAAAAAGTTGTAGGGGACGGTGAGAGAAGTTTCCTATTTTCAAATCGTTGGTGCAGTGACAAAGCAGCGGCTTCGTAGTCACAAGGTCGCGGGTTCGAATCCTACTTGAGTCAAATTGGCCAATTTGGAGCCAAATTGGCTCCAAGCGGGATTCGAACCTGTGACCTTATGCCCACGAAGCCGCTGCTTTGTCACTGCACCACCGAGACTTGAAAAATAGAATAACGTCTTTTCAAACCAAGTAATTCTGGGGAAAAAGATTTTCCCAAGTTACCCCAGAATTCCCTCGGGGAAATCCCAACTCTGGCAGAGATTAATAAAAAAAGCATTAGTAATACTTTAATACATTTTTAACGGGGAGCATCGCTCGGGAGTGGCCCATCTGAGCCACAACCCCGAGCGAGTAGAGTTCGCCGAGCCGGTGATTTTTGACCGGCTCGGAGAACTCTACGAGCGAGGAGCGCCCGGCTCCTGATACTTTGATTAAAATTCAAAAATTTTATTTCTTCAAATTTTCGATGTAAATCTTTTTATATCGCTTAAAAAATACATGTAAAAAATTTAAAATATCTGGGACTGTTTCAATTGTTGACTAGAGAAATTTTAACGACTGACTGGGATAACTTTTTTCAAGACAATCTATTAGTGATGCTGCGAAATCAAAATTTCGGATTTCGACTTTACGATTCCGATTTCTTAATGGCCGACATTTCGATTTCGACATTACCGATTTCGTGACATCACTACAACCTACTGACTAGTTTGACTTTTTTTAAAGATCTATATTTAAGCTTCATAACAGACCAAACTATTCAGTAGGTTATCTTGAAAAAGTTACACTAGTCAGTTGTTGAAATTTCTCTAATCAACAATTGAAACAGGCCCCTGGACCAAAAATTATTTAGAAAAACAAATCCGCGAAAATAGAAATATTTGTTGACTACGGAATAGCATTTTTCTCAATAGAAAATGTCATCATTCATTAGTTTGTGTTGGGTCTTTTTTTACTTAATGCTGAAGAATTGGTAGTGAAGGTTTGATTTCTGGGAGCTTGCAAAATTATTCATTTAAGAAAATTAGCAATTCATTTCTGCGTGCGAGAAAGTTATTTATGAACAATGAATGAGAGGAAAATTGACCAAAACACGGGGCTTTGCACAAAAAGTAGGATTGATAGGGGAGAAGAGTATCATAGGAAGATAGAGAGGGGGTCCATTTTTCAAAAAATTAGCGGAGGAGTCAATTTTTTTCGCCAAGAATGCAATTTTTTTGGTAAAAATTTTTCATTTTTTCAATGAAAAATCAGTACCGGGAGGCCGAGCTTTCCGCACTTGGAGGCGAGAAGAGTGAGTGTGAAGACCCACTTCTTCCTCTCTCCCAGGGTTGGGATTTCCCCGGGTGAATTCTGGGGAAATCTTTTTCCCCAGAATTGGTTTGAAAACACATTCCTCCTATATGACATAAACATGCTTTTCAGGAAGGCAACGTCATTCGAGTAGAGAGCGGGACATAAAAATTTTTTGTTCATTCATTTTTTTGACAGCATGATGACAAATATGTAGTAAAAATGTATAGAAAATACTTTAATTAAAGCAGTCTCAAAAATAAAACTCAAAAATTTTTCGAGAAAAATCTACCAAAAAATAATCACGCAAAATCAAATCACTCTAGGTGGGAGTCTAACCTGAGCCTTCTGCACGAGAAGCGTGAGCAAAACCAATCAGCTAACTAGCCGATTCGTTGTGAGTTTTTTAAAATTGACTAAGGAATAAGCAACTCGCACAGAAAAACCTTCAGTAACAAATCATCATCCAAATATAGTGACTGTCCAGATATTACGTTATCAATTTTTTCAGATTTTTACAGGGTGGCCAAAAAAAAACCGGATTTTTGCGATTTTTCGAGCAATTTTTTACAAAAAATTTTTTTTTGAATTTTTGCAAAAATGACTTTTCTAGGGGTAATTTTATGCGAAAAATCGATTGCGCGTATTCCCGAAGCGTGAAAACGCTTCCTTGACCCTGATTCAGGGAAAATTTTTCGATTTTCGCTTCAATACACCCACCACCTTCCCTGAATCAGGGTCAAGGAAGCGTTTTCACGCTTCGGGAATGCGCGCAATCGATTTTTCGCATAAAATTACCCCTAGAAAAGTCATTTTTGCAAAAATTCAAAAAAAATTTTTTGCAAAAAATTGCTCGAAAAATCTTAAAAATCCAGTTTTTTTTGCCACTCTGTAGTAGGATTTCATTGTTCGCATTTTCTCAGCCAATAAAGTTGACAGTAGTATTTTTTAAGATGGCTGGACAGGAGGACTTGAGGCAATGGCTGCCATAACAACATCTTTGAGTTAATTACCGGCGCCTGTTTTAAATGAAATACTTGCGCATAGAAGCTGAGATTTTTTTGTTTATTAATTCTACTTTTATATTGGCTTACCTACTTTAAGTGACCGCTTTATTCGTAAAATTTTGCCATTTTGTTGATATTACGAAAATTCATGAAAAATAGAGCATTTTTGTTTTTACTGTAAAGTTTAAGAGACAGTATCTCAAGAGATCAAACATTGCCTAAGACGATTCGACCGCGCTCCACATTGAATTTATTTAATGAAATTAACGCATGGGAAAATTTTTAAAAGTTATTTCGAGTCAAAATTCAGGTTCTAAAAAATTTAAAACCTTATTCGAAGCTCCAAAACCCGATTTTACGTTGAATTTGTGAATTTTCTAAACTGTCTAGAACATCCTAGATAGTTTTTTTCAGCCAAAGTTTCAATCTGGCCGATGTATTTTAATACGAAGAACATTTCTAGCGTGGTTTCAAAAAAATCCAAGAAACTTCAATTTTTGGACCATTTTTACACGAGGGCATACTAAAGGGTGTCGAAAAAAATTTTTTCTCGGATTTTTTCGAAACCACGCTAGAAATGTTCTCCATATAAGAATACATCGTCCAGGTTGAAATTTTGGCTGAAAAAAATTATCTAGGATGTTCTAGACAGTTTAGTTTAGAAAATCCAAAAATTCAACGTAAAATCTGGTTTTTGATCTTCGAATAAGGTTTTGAATTTTTTAGAACCCGAATTTTAACTCAAAATGACTTTTAAAAATCTTCCCATGCGTTAATTTCACTAATTAAATTCAATTTGGAGCGCGGTCGAACCGCTTAACACTATGCCCTTTCAAGTTCGAGTGTTCAAGAAAGCGTCTCTTAATCCTCACGTGTCAGTACGCCCTAGCAAACAATAAGTTTGATGATCGGAAATTATTTAACCAAGACGATGATGATGAAAATTAATAAATTTTAAAATAAATAGGATTTGTAAAGAATAATCCTCAAATGTCGGTCCTCAAACGTCGGGTACTCAAATGTCGGCCCTCAAATGTTAATCCTCACGTGTCGGTACGCCATTTTTGTAGATGTTCAAAAGTATCCGGTAAACAATTATTCATTAGCGCTGCTTCGCGACTCAGGTATTTTTTCCTGAAGAAGCTTTAACAACACCGTCAGACTCAAATGATTCACTTCGAGACAAAATTATGAAACAATGTGCGAGAAATTGATTTTTTTATAAAAAAATTAAAAAATCGGTTTTCCATTTCCCTTTTCATTTCCGGCATACGCAATAACGGTACGGAACGATCGATTTTAAAGCCCAAGAATGGTACAACCAAGAACGGTATGAAAAAACGGTACAACAAGAGTGGCACAAGAACGGCACAACAAGAACAACACGACAAAAACGGCACGAAAATAACAAAGGCACGATAAATAACATCGGGTATCCTTTTTTTGTATCGAATATTCTTTTCTTCTCCGTCGCGTATCCTTTTTTGTAGATATAATCTTCGTAAGCAATTATCTCGTTCGAAGTCTTAGGAGATTTTAGCTTCTTAACAATAGCCATTTTCTGCTATAAAAATTTGACTTTAGAAATTTGAAAATGTCTAAAATTTGAAATAAAAGAAACAAAGTAACGAATTCGTAGAATTACACAAGTTAATACGAAACTACGATCGAATTCGCATAATCGATTTTGTGATTTATTTTCACGGAATTATTTTCACGTAATTTTTCAAAATTTATTACATAGAATTAAATTGTTCCGCTGAACGGATCCGTGTAATAAATCTGTGAAAATAATCCTCTTTTTGGATGGTGATGTGATTTCGATCATATTTAACGCAACCCCCTGGGTTGCGTACCATTTAGTTTTTGCTTAAATTCACCACTAATACAAAATTTTCTACATATTTCTCCCATACACGCCATTTGCCCACCGAAAATGGGATCAATTCATCGTATGTGCTCCGTTAGTTTTTCTTTTAGTTGGCAAAACTCGTCGAGTTTTGGCTATAAATTTGATTCTCGTCTTTTTTCAATAACTTTTTAGCATATCCCTTCGAGAAGTCCCCCCCCCAAACACCATGATATGGTACTCGTTTTGAAGCTCTCGGAGAGCTGAGTCGATCAACGAAATTTTTTTTTAAACTTTGATCATTGCCTGCACCTTTTCGGTATTTTGGTGCGCATTCGAATTCATCGCATCACAATTTCATCGCATCGCGATTTCATCGCATCACTAGAAGAACCATTCTTAAACAATTTTAGGCAAAAACATAAGGAGACCTTTATTCTTTTTCCGGCTGTTGGCCGGTGACGCGGGTGACCTGCCCCAAAGTTACGTCACTGAAGGTAATGCTTATTTCTGGATTTTCCTAGCAATTGCAAAGTATGACGCTTTTTCTGGCATCTTTTATGACATTTTTGTCTGCTGCTACAACAATTTTATAAACCAATAACTTATCCTTACATCAACAATGTACCATAAGCAGTAGCGTATCCAGGAAAAAATTTCGCGGGGTCGAAAACATAAGAGTCCCCCTTATGATTTTTTTAAATAAGTTTTCTCCAACAATCGAAAAAATCGCCTTGGTCCCATTATGTTGTTTTTTCAAAAAAATTTTTGTTGAATTCTTGAAGTTTTAGACAAAAACAGAGCCGAATTTTTTTTGAAATGGCCGTTTTAATGCTGAAAATCATGATTTTTGATGAAAAATCATGGGGAACCATTAGGTTTTTTGAAAAAATTTTGGATAAAAACATAAGGGGGATCATTAGGAAAAAATGTTAATTTTTCGGATCTCTAGAGGGGACCCGGGACCTCCCCTTTGGATATGCTACTGACCATAAGCTAATAAAAATAATAACACTCATAAATATGATAAAAAATTAGCCCTGACAAACACAACCAATAAAAAATAATACAAGACAATCATAATAGTATATTATTTATCAAGCTCTCATATCACCTATCAGGAAATTCAATATTCTATCAATACAATAGCATACCAAGAGATCTCCAATCACACAGCAGACGAGTATATTTCGGAACTGAAAATAATTAATGATAAATACAAGGGCAGCGAGAAATCGATTGCAGAAAAAAATATTTTGACCTTTGTGATTTTGATTTTTTTCAATTTTTAAATTCGAAAAATCGCAAAAGTGCGGTATTTGTGACGCTCTAAGAGCAAAATTCGCAAAAATATATACCTGATCAGGGATTATAACCAATTCGAATTTTTGACTGAATTCTGGGACTAGATTGGCTGCCAATGCGAAAACTCCAATACCCGCTCCAAGTACACTGTATAGCATGGGCTTATTTTCCACAAGGCTTTCCATGAATGGGCGACCCTGAAAATTTTGATATTTTTTTTACTCTTTTGAAGCCATTTTTATGTCCAAAATATGTTTTTTTTAATACTTAATTTAGGGTCCAAACATTGATCTTTAACTTAAACTTGGACCAGTTTTCGTTGAAAAAATTGACTTTTGAGAAAAAAAACGTATTTTTTAAAAAGTTCATACAAAAATTCCAAAACCCACCCTATAGTTGACAGCAAAAGTTGAAACTTGCAGCGCCATAGACATAATATAAACAACT
The DNA here is from genome assembly GCA_034699885.1 of Acrobeloides thornei. Taxonomy (NCBI): domain Eukaryota; kingdom Metazoa; phylum Nematoda; class Chromadorea; order Rhabditida; family Cephalobidae; genus Acrobeloides; species Acrobeloides thornei. The sequence goes on along the minus strand of JAQGCP010000960.1, from coordinate 7,663 downwards.
GTATTCAACAAGTTCGGCTTGAATTCCGATTCTAGATCGACTTTCTCCCTAAAAAAATGTTTAACTTTACAAAATTCGAATAAAATTACCTGGGCTCAATTTCATGAGCTCCTTGAACAATAAACACCAAGCACAGGAAATGTACGACAAATTGCAAGGTCACCGTTAGCATCGTATAAAGATTTAGGATATTCGGAATGGGGCGTTGTTTGGCCAAGGTTTCAAGGGGCTAAAAAATTGAAAACTTAACAAATGTGTGGTTATTTTGCCTCAAAAATTAAGGAACCAATTTTTAGAGCTTGAAAATTTGAATCCAAAAATTTTACTCACCCTAGATCTCGATATAAATAAAAAGCAAGCTGCCAATAAAATCCCTTGGATCGTAGCCTGGGAATCGGAGAATTTTATGCCATCTAAGTAGAGTACACTTTGACTATAAGCCAAGACCAAGGCATTCAGAGCCAAAATTTTAAACATTTGTAGAGTTGTTACTAGAGTGCAGCGGCCTTGTTTGATGATATGGCAAACTAAAAAAATTAAAGTTAAAAATGGTTTCGAAAATCGATTTCTGGACTCAAAATTGAGAATAAAATAATGCTTGCACTCAAAAATGGATAAAAAAATTGAATCAAAAATCGTTGTTGGGATCAAAAATGGGCCCAAAATTAAGATAAATTGATTGTTGAAATAAAATTAGTATAAAAAAATCGATTTTTATATAAAAATTGTCCATAAAATCCATACTTGATTGAATCGAGGTAAATTTCGAAGTAAATGGAGCTGCTATCGAAGCATCGCCCAAACGGATCACTTTAGCCTTTTCCTCTTCTTCCATCTCTTTCATCATCTGCTCCAATCTATTTTGCGACTGAACCAATCTCGAGTTCGCATTTTGCCTCGATCCAATAGGTGCATTCGCTCTTCTCGGGCCAACCGGAGGCAGTGGCTGCTTTCGATTTTGGTCTACAACTGCTCCCTCAGCCTGTTGCTTTTGCTCCTCTTCTTTTTTCTTGGCTTCATTTTTAGTGGCATCGTATGGATGAGAGAGGAGAGCGACTCCAACGTGGGCATGTTTCAAGGCTCCGACATCGTTGGTGCCATCGCCGCACATAAGAGTATTACAACCCAGAGCTTTGAGGTCGTTTATTACACGTTCCTAAAAATCGGGGAGTATAATTTTTAAAGGTAGTAAGAGGTAAAGGCTTGTTCACAATTCAGAAAAAAAGTGAGACTGATACAAAAGGTGATAAAGAAAGAAAAAACTGGTAAAAAAGTGTCACTTTTTGTTACACTTTTCGTCTCTTTTTTCTGCATTGTAAAGGGTTAAGAAGCCTTCAGATTCAGAATCCGAATCTGGATGCAGAATCCGGATTCTGAATCAAAATCCAGATTCAGAATCCGAATCCAGATGCAGAATCCGAATTTTGGGATTTTGAAATTTGTGATTTTGACTAGTAACCCGTCGAACACTTATCTACCTTCTGCTTTGGTGACATTCGAGCAAAAACTCGGACGTGATAAATAATCTTTTTCAAAAAATTGGGTTGATTTGTCGCCAAGTATTCATAACCCTGAAAAAAAATTTGCATAAAAATTCTAATTTAAAAAACTTTACATGTCCAGTTAAACAAAACTCGTATTTGCTCAGGAACAGCTTCATACCAACTTTCGAACCGGTTTCTGGTATAAGTTCAAACGATGAAGAACCATCTAATGATTTCCATATCCAATCCATATTTTCTTTAAAAAAATCAAAATTTTATAAATCTATTTTTAAGCTCAAAAATGGGTCCATGTTGAATCTTAGTTTAAAAATTAGTCGAAAATCAATTTAATAGCTTATAAATAGATAGAAATTATGCAAATTTAGATTTCTAGCTTCAAAAATTGGTCCGAAATAGAACTTTAAATCTAAAAATGTAACCAAATCGATTTTTTGGGTCTAAAATAGATAAAAAAACATCATTCAAAAAAATAAAAAACTAAATTTTTCCATAGTTTTTTCGATCCAAAATTTCATATTTCTAGTACCGGAGGCCAAGCGCTAACGCACTCGCGGTTTCTTCGAGCATTTTACTCGAGAATAAAATATTAAAAAAACACAAAGTAAGAAAAATTTTTTTGTCTCCGATTTCGATGTCAATCGTCTTCTCTCATCATCCCCTACAATCTTTATTTCAGCGTTGAGGGTTTAAATCTAGCGTTTCCGAAATCGTATAGGCAAACAAACACACATTACAAGTTTAATGTAGTAGAGTACTTTAAAAATTAAAATCATACCATTTGGTTCATCCAAAATCAAGATTGGTTGACTTTTCTTGACAAAACGTAAAACCTGAGCAACGTGGCAAGCGGTTAATGGATTGTCTCCAGTAATCATAGTCACCTAAAAATTATGAAAATCAAAAAATGACTATACATAGTTTGATACTAACCGACCTAGGATAGTTGAAATTTTTCAAAAAATGACCCCTATATGGGTAATTTTATGCGAGGAATTCAAAAAACGCATCCCCGATGAACCAAAACGTTTTTTTTCTCGACCCACTTTGGACTCGAGAAAAGAACTAATTATTTTTCCTATGCTTCATTTTGAGCATAGTAATTTTGCTATGACCTATAATGGTGGTAACTTATATACCCAACACACTTCTAAAAGTGAATCATAAGAAAAGTCTTTGCTTTATATGGATTATAGGCAAAATCACTATGCTTAAGATGAGACATAGTCAAAATTGCTATGCTCAAAGTGAAGCACAGACAAAATAATTATGCCCAAAGTGGGTCGTAGATAAACGAGAAAGGAAGCGTTTTCACGCATTGGGAATGGAGCTAATATTAGTCTTTTCAAGTAAAATTTAAAATTTTTCAAAAAATTATCAACCTTATGAGAAGAATCAATAATCTCCTTGATCATAGCTTTCGTATCCGATTTTAATGGGCATGAGATTACCACAAAGCCGGCAAATTCGAGATCATTTTCAAAATCTTCACGCTTTCTTTCGCGGATCTAAAGAAATTTTAAAGTACAGGGTGTTCCAAAAAACCACCATTCGGACATTTTTGAAAATTTTTTCCTCTAAAATGACTCATTAGGGGTATTTTTATAAAAGAAATCGATTGCGCGCATCAAAAACCCTTGAAAACTTCTTCCAGACCATGAAATATCCAATTTTCATATTTTCAAGTAGGAATTCCTACCGAAAATAACTAAAAAAATACTTATATTTCATGGTCTGGGAAGCGTTTTCAAGGTTTTTCAATGCGGGCAATCAATTTCTCGCATAAAAATACCCCTAATAAGTCATTTTGGAGAAAATTTTTTTTTGCAAAATTGTCGCCAAATTACCAGGTGGCGGTTTTATTACACCCTCTATCAATTAATTTCTCAAAAATAACCTCTTGATGACTCAATGAACCCAATTCTTTGATACCCAAAGCCAAAACTCTTGCTCCAGCCAAAGCCAATTTTTTGAAAGTCTCTTCATAGTTGGAAGGAAGATCAGCATACTAAAGTCGGAAAATTTAAAAATTAAATCAAAAATCGATTTTTGCGCTCAAAAATGATTTTAAAGATGAAAAAATAAATCAAAATTGAGTTCAAAATCGATTTTTTTCTTTTCAAAATTTATTTTTAAGCCCAAAAATAATTCCAAATCAAATTTTTAAGCTCAAATTTTTTGATTACCATTTCCTTTAACGTTTCTGGAGCTCCTTTAACAACTACAACATGCTTCGTTTCACTGGTACCCGTCGGCATATATCCAGCGACAACAGTCATACGTTTCATTTGACTTGAAAAATGAAAGCGGTGAAAAATTTTCAAAGGAAGATGCTTAGATTTTTTCGGAATCACAGTGTCGTCTAAAAATGATAAATGTTAATCTAGGCACAAAAAAATTATCGAGAAATTATTTACACATCATTTTTGGACCCACAAATTGGGATAACCAAATATTGGAACTCAAAAATTTAAATCTCGATTTGTTACTTTTCGTCAAATTCCAATCGATCCAAGTCAAACAAGCTTTCTCCAATGGGTCTCCAACAAGCTCTTCATCAAAACGGACTAAACTTTGACAAGCTGCTAAAACTTTTATAGCTCTGGAGTCAACATCACCAGGAGATTTTACTATCCCAAGTCCGTCGTCTTCATCATTCCCATTTGAAGTACTAAAAATTTTTTAAAATGAGCTATAAAAAAGCCGTTGAGTACCCGGAAATTCCAGCAACACCTTCGACAACAAGATTATCTGTAGTCAACGTTCCAGTTTTATCAAAACAACAAATGTCGACTTTTCCAGCAAATGGGATACGGAATGGTTCGGTGCAGAAAACTCCTGAAAAAGACTAATTCGAATCCAGGTAGCACAGGCCCGTAGGATGGAGGTCATTTTCGGAGAATTTTCATGTGACTCCCTGGATCAGAACAAGAACCGAGTAGTGATGACAATGTTGATTGAAATTCCGTTTCCTTATTACGTATCATTATTAGGGGCGGAATTCAGTTCCGTATTCGGCTATTTTGGGGTACTTATTTAGAATACCTCATCTGTGGGCTACTTTGAGATAGCCCAAAGAGGAGATATTCTAAATAATTAGAGACTAGGCTGGCCCTGGCATGCTCTCAAGCCGTCGAAAATAGCCATTTTTTAACATTTTTAGTGACAAATTTCGAAGTTTTGCGTTTCCGTTGCACAATTCTGCATATCGATAATAAAAATTCGGAATTCCATTCCGTATTCAGCAATTATGATACCGTCTCATCACTAATATCGAGCTGTGCAATACCTAATTTTTGCAAAGCAATCAACGAATTATTAACAGCTAAAGACAATTCTATTGGAAGCTCTGGTGGAATAACACTAGTCAAAATTAAACTGCACTCCAAGAACAGCTTGTATTTATTTCTAGACTCATCTTGACTGCCTAAAAAATTATTTAAGTTCAAAATCAAGATTTCATCAAAATCCGCTACCTTTTATCCAAACATATGCCGAAGCAGCAATAGCAAAAATCAACAGGAAAAGTATAAAAACAAAGGTTTCCAAGTTGTTAGCAGTCACTCTTTTGACTCCAAACAAAATTGTGCGTAAGAGTTGGCCTTGGCTGGTGTTAAAGCCGGTTCGAAGTACGTAGCAAATACATCCATTGTCTGGAGATTTTGTACCGGGTTCGTTTTTTCCTGAAAAGTGTATTTTTAGCTTAAATTTGTTTAAAATTCATTTTTTCTTAATAATTGAATTTGGAGCATTTTCAAGCTTAAAAAAAATTTTTTTAAATAAAATCGCCACCTGGTGGTGTGTGCTGAACAATTTTTGTACCACCATAAATCACATGCAGTTTACCATCCGTATCAAAATTAAAGTAGTGCGATTTTTCAACCTCTTCTATTGGCTCCTAAAAAATCTAAATTTGGCTGGATATGAAATTCTCAACCTTCATCTGAGGCACACTTTCGCCTGTCAGCATAGATTCATCCACTATACAAGGTCCTCTTAAAAGCAACAAATCGCATGGCACAGAACGTTCATCACTAGATCTCCCGATAGAAACAATATCTCCACAGAGTAGCTCATCAGAATTTATCTTTATCCATCTTTTATTGCGGTAGACCTGAAAAAGTGGGATTTAAATTTCTATCACTGTTGGATCCAGTGGCGTAGCCAAATGAGGGACGGAGAGTGGCAATAATTCGATCTTGAAGTGTCAATAACCGCAATAAAACCCTACATAAATCTGATACGGCTTATTGCCCATATTTCTAATTTCACTCATATTTTTCAATTGCTGTTTCACAATAGTTGCTTCAAACGTGACTAGCATAAACAGAGTAAATAACGAGTAATACCACATATCCTCTAAACACCATAAGCCAACACAGAACACTTGGAAAACAAAAAATGGCGCGGTGGCTCTTTCTATGAAAAGTTCGGAAAATAGAGGAATTCTCATCTCCATATTATTCGTGCCATATTCCAACTTGATTTTTACTATTTCTTCATCCGTTTCTAGGCCTTTGTAATCTTGGAAAAATTTCATTGACTTGTTTGTATCAAAAGTTAAGGCACCAAAAGATTTCTTGTCTTCATCAAAAGTGTACTGGACTTTTTGGAAGGAGAACCAAAGTCGAGATGATCCATCAGCTAGCTAAAAATGACAAATATAAAAAGTCAATTTTGAGCTAAAAAACAGCAATAATTCGAATTTTAAGACCAAAATTCAATGATAAATCGAATTTTGAGCTCAAAATTCAGTACATTCATTTTTTACCTTTGATTCATGCAAAGGTACAAGTTCAGTCCAGCCATTATTCGGAGTTGGCGTAACTTTGGCAAACGTCGCATTTTTGGCATCTTTTACAAAAGAGTAGTTGAAAAAGCAATTTACTCCAACAAACCAATAACAGAACAAACCAGTTAGTACCTAAAATAGAGCAAATTCAATTAAGCTATAACTTTTTTACACTCACTTGAATGATCCCAATTCCAGCCATAACAATACATCCAAGTTCCCAATAATCGTTTATTCCAGATATCAGCCAAATATAAAACCAGGCAAAATAGAGCACAATAAAAGGTCCAACATAAGCATGAAAATAAATAGGACGTTGTTTATAGGTTGAAATTGAATCAACTAGCGAATCTATGGCCATTTTTACCCAAAAAGTCTAAATTTTATAGTAAAAAAAATGCAAAAAGTAAAGTATGAAATGAAAAAGTATTCATTTTTGACTAGCTTCTTCCAAGCGCTCGGAAGGGACTAATCAAAAATTGAAAAAGTAACAGTAAAGTTCTTTTAAGACTTTAAAGTAAAACATAAAAATTCAAAATTTTTAGCTAAAAATCATTCGAGACAAAAAGAAATGGGTGGACAAGTGTTTCAAAAGGGCACACGGACAAACATAAATGAATATCCATCTATGGACGGAATTGGCAAATTTTCAAAATTATGAAAGTACTCGCTTTATTATTCTAAAAATTCGAAATATTGACGAGAGTTTGGTGGTCTACACGTTCTTTTCTTAATGAAAATTTTCGAAATGGATTTTTTTGTTGAATATTTCATTTTCGCAATATCATGCTGGTCAAAAATAGTGCCAAAAGTTGAGAAACGTGAAAAACTTGGGGGGCTATTCAAGTCTGGGAGCCCCCAATGACATGAAAAAATTGAAAGTTTTTTCCAGAAAATGGCCCCTTTGGCGTAATTTTTAACGAGGAATCCAAGCAACGACTTCCGAAGCAAAAAAAACTTCCCTGGCACTGTTTCAAGCAAAGTTCATAACTTTAAAATGATATAACATGCGACTCTTGTTCATTTTCTGATAACATAAGAAAAACAATCTGTGTTTCCACTTGTACAACCATGTACATTGGTGCCTGCAGTTTGGAGGCAGAACCCAAGTTTTCTATCATCTTTGGAGCCAGATCGCAGCGTTGTACCCTTGCCTTCACTAAGTGCATTGACGTTCTCTTATCCCAACGCCGAATCATTTTCAACAGTTTTTGTACATTTTTTGATTTTCGAAGTATGAAAAATTTTGCCGGATTCAGGTAAATTTCGCTTCAATATACATCACACTCCTGGATACTTGAAGATCCGGTTCAACCATTGATTTGATGCAGATCCTTCAGCCGCCTTCTGTATTCTTCTCGATTTCTGG
>JAQGCP010000959.1:0-13973 GCA_034699885.1 Acrobeloides thornei | reverse complement strand
AATTCAAGTTTTCGCTTCAATGCACAGACTTATTCAAAAATCTATAAAATATCTCGACGCCCATAGCAACGAGTAAAAATCTTTTAAGCTCGCCGAAATATCAAACTTTCGGAGCTACTACGCCTGGGGGACGAACTTAACAGAAATAAAAATGCCGTTTAAAAAACATCAACAAAATTTTTTGAAAATACACCAGCGGCGCAAAGAGGGTTTCGGTTTGGAGTCCTATAGAAAAATTTTTTTGGGCAAAAACATAAGGGGAGACCATTAGGAAAAATTTGTCATTTTTTGAGATTGGGGGAGGGAGAAGTTCCCCCCCCCCTTCTTTGCACCACTGAAATACACTATACAAATGTAAAAATTGACGAGAAACACGTTGGAACTACTATTTTTATGTGAAAACTGGAAAACATTTGAATTTTTATTCATGTTAAGTTCTGAGCTACTACGCCCCCGCACGTAGTAGCTGAGAACTTTCTTACTAAGAACGTCATGCTGAACACCCTATAGAAAAAAGCTTTAAAATATTCATAATTGAACATACTAAAGAAAATTCTATCTCTTAGATTTATCAGCATAAATTACATAAAAGCGTTAATAAAATTTCAGGATTCAATTTTTATTAGCAATAGAACAATGGAAAAATCTCACTATTCTTGCGTTTTGTTTGATTTAATGCAAAAAATTTACCTCGATGTCTGCCTCGGGCGGAAGTGGCGACGCGGATTCGGAGAAAATGTGCGTCGCCAGAATGGCCACTTTAAAGGCCGCTATGCGCCTTTAAAAATGGCTCAAGGTGTTCACTCGCTTAAAGAATTCACTTGAACCATATATTTAGAAAATATTTAGAAAAATATTCGATTTTATAGCTAATAACAAACCCAGTTTCTCTAAAAAATATACCTGAGAAGTCACACCCTGATGTTTATTGGAAATTACCTTTAGGAAAAATTTCGTAGCTGAAATTTCTCCAATTAAATGTTCACAGGTGGATCCTATAATGAAAGATTAATAAACAACAGGAAAAGATTTATAAATAGACACACAAATCGGAATAATAATATCCGTAAAAGATTATATAACTAAGTAAAACTAATCAATACTTTATTAAGAGTAACACAATCCATGTTTTAATTAGATGTTTTAAACATGCTAGATTCTTACATGTGACCACAAATCAAGATTCTTGTTAGTCTTTTATAATACAGCGTACATGTTTAAAAAAATGTGTAAATCTAACATATTTTCCGAATAAAATGCCCAATATTTAAATGCAATAAAAACCTACAGGATGTTCCAAAAAACCCACCTTTCGGACTTTTTTGGGAAAAATTCTTCAAAATTTTTTCTCCAAAACAACTAGTAATTTTATGCGAAAACTCGATTGCGTGCATCAAAAAACCGTGAAAACTCCTTCCAGACCATGAAATAAGATTTTTGTATTTTCAAGCAGGAATTCCTATCGAAAATAAGTAAAAAATACAAAAATCGTATATTTCATGGCCTCGTGAAAGATGTTTTCAAGGGTTTTCGATGCACGAAATCAATTTCTCGCATAAAAATACTCCTAATGAATAAATTTGTTGGACAACTTTCGCCAAAAAATGACCAAATGGCGGTTTTGTCGGAATACCCTGTCAATACTTGATATAATTTAATGGTCGCTGCTTCACATTTGAAACAAGCGCATATTGAGGGGGGTCCATGGAACCCAAAAATTGGATGAAAAAATCTTAAGGGTCTCTCTTATGATTTTCGTTCTTCCAAAAAGTGGACCCCCCATAAATCCAACCCCTAGCTACACCACTGATTTGAAACAGTATCAAAAAATGCTAAAATGCAATTTCATAAATAAAAAATGTCCGAGTTACGTTATTCTCGGTTAAACAGCGCCAATATCAACATTTACATCAATTTTGAATGAGAAATAAAAGCGCCACTACACATCCGGAGTAATACTTGCGGAATCTATATTTGCGGAGTGATACTTGCAGACTTATTTTGCAGATTAACATTAGATTTTTGCGAATACTACACTTGCGGGCCAAATTTTAATTTTTTTAAATTTTTGATTTTGTATTAAAACAATGCTTGGTTGTTTACATAGAAATTTTAACAATTTTATTTACACAAAAACAATTCGATTTCTCTTTTTGTTGATTTTCTCTGTTGTAAAACTAATTGGATAAATAGAAAAAGAATTTTTTGCTTGATAATTTAGACAAAAGTAAATAAAAAACGGGCGTAAAATTTTTGATGAATCAATTTGGTGTTGAAATCAATTTGTTTGTTGTTGGATTGTTTGCGAGAAAAAATAGGTGCACGGGCAAAAAAAAGATGATCGTTTCAATAACCAACATATTGAAATCAGGGAAGAGGCAATACTTTTGACCATCGAAAAATGGAAGTATATGACAATAAGGTTAAAAAATAGTGAAAATTTCAAAATCTGAAGCGGTTTTTTCTAATAGAATACCCATATAAAAAATAATAAAAACCAGTTTTGTCCGATTTCTTTTGATAATAGTATTAAAACAAAAAAGTTTTCCCGCAAATTAGACCTTTGGGGGTAATATTTTTGATAGTTATTGTACTCGTTCCGCAAAGTATTACTCCGTATGTGTAGTGGCGCCGAAATATATATTATGAATTTGAATGAAAAATTATCTCAAATTATGTTTCATCCTGAAGAAACGATAACAACTCAACCAAAATCAATCACAAAAATGCCTTATAAAAAAGCAACAAAAATCTAACAAAGTAAACGAAATAAGACCCGTTTTTCGAAAGAAACAATATACTCGTGATTAATTGACACTGATTCTTTTTAACAATGGCTCTCATTAAATGGAGAAATTCGCATTTTGCCTATCCGGTGCCATTTGATTCGAGTATGCCGGCCGCACAATCAGCTTTCCACTCTAAAAAATGGGGGCAATTACGTAAAAATGTTGAGGGATTCAAGAAAAATGTTGAAGAATTCAAGAAAAATGCTTTAAAACGAAAAAGTGAGTGCATTCATAAATCCCAAATGGAGTCCAATAAGCCGGAAGACTTATAAGAAGGGGAAGCAAAGACTAATTTTTATGGCACATATGACCAGAAATAAGCGGAATCCTGACAAAAGTAATGTGGCACACGATAAAGTTTGGGGGCAGCCGACAAAAGTTCGAATACATAAAAAATACAAAGTGGCCAAAATTTTTTTACTCTAACTTTTAGTCATATCTTTTTCCCCTTATTTCCGTTTTCGATAATTCTTTTTTTTAATTTTGATCTAGAGACCATAGGAAATTGATTCAAGAAAAAATTTTCGATAAAATTTTAAAAAAAAACCACTTTTGCCACAAAAAATCTTAATTTTTATTTGCGCTTAATGTTGTCAAGACGTCTCTTATTTCTTGTTATATGTAACAAAATTCCCCCACATCTCATTAACTATCTAGCGATTAAAAAATAGCATTAATTAAGAAACAAGAGTTTAAAAGTTATAGACACACAAGTATAAAAACAAACCTCGTCGCAACTAAGACAAAAATCCGCGAGAACAGTACGGCATCGAGCAGCAATTCTAAAATCAATCATAAGTTTATAATAATAAAAATTTTCGATTTTAGACCATGAGAGCCGAAGTAGCGCACGACTTTTTGGCGAATTAATAGTTTAAATTGATTATTTTTGGAACCCATAGAAATTTAGTCATTTAAACAAACTGTTTAATTTAAAGTCACGTTTCACCGATTAAAAATAATGTGACCTTATAAGAGAGCATCAGTTCGTTCCAGAAAAAATGACTCTACATTAGTCATTTTTGCTCCTTTGAGCTGAAAAAAGTCTATGCTTCCACGTGCGAACTGATTTTTCTCGTAGAACATTTTTTAAACCATTCAACGAGGACAATAACTTTTACGAAGCAATTTACCTTGAAATGAACTTTAAAAAAACAACAATTTAAACAAGTAAAAATGAAAGATGCATGAATCATACAATAGGATAAGAGCCTCTACCTTCATTTTTATATAATGCAAACAAGAGATTGCCAAAAAAAAATGACGAAATTCTAATAAAAAATATTCTACAGCTTGTTTCCAGCACGCAATACGACGCATTTATATTTTTTGAGACGCTCTTAAAAAATTCCATTTACGTTTAACAACAGGGGTCCTGTTCCTCATCTATTATAAATGTAAAATATTTTTACAACAAAAATAATTTACAATGTAAAATATTTTACATTTACAATAGATTTATTTTATTTTATTTACGTCCCACAGGGGAACGCGTAAAAATAGTTCAATAAACATAGCAATAACACAATATTTATTTGTCTCTAGATGAGAAACAAATAAATATTTATATATTCACGGGGCATGAAAAGTCAGATAAACACAGAATAAATAAAACCAGACACCACAATCGATAATCATACTGCTTAAACATAGAGTCCTAATAAAACATATGCTATAACAACAAGTTGGTACTCAAAATTGCTATACAATAAATAAATATCCTAAAGAATATGCTAAAATCGAATTTATCAATATAATCGGAAATTGTTGGCTCATCTTCGCCTCTCCTAGGTTAAGAAATAGAGGAGGTAGGAGTACTAAAAATGATCTTTCTGATAAGCGTCCTAGATGGAGAGAGGCATATACTCATTCGGTTTGTTTTAGCTATTTTGAAAGGATTTCCAAATGAGGGGCATTGGATATGATATTTGTTTCCCCTAGAAGAATCTTGTGATATAAAATCAATCGAAGATTACCCGATCTATTGGTTAACCTTCGCCAACAACCCTACCACGCATCATGAAAACAAATGAATAAGAATTTAAACAAGTAAAAATGAAAGATGCATGAATCATACAACAAAATAAGAGCCCCTTCATTGTTATATAATGCATACATTAAGAGAAGTTTTCTTGAGAATTCGAAAATAGTCTAAATAAGTTAGAGTGCGCTTCGAAACAACACTAATATTTAAGAAGATGACGAGAAAATTTTTTTAAAGTTTCCGATAAAAATCTCGATTGAAAGAAAATACTTTCCACCTTAGAAAATTGAGTAACTCCGTTTTCAGCTTTTTTGAAATTTCAGCTAAAAAAAGCATAAAAATATTTGTTTTGAACCAAAAAATGTTATAGATTGATGTAAGCCATGATTCTGGATAACTCTTACTAGTTTTTGAAAAAATCCGAAAAACTTCATTTTTCAATCTATTTAAGAGGAGGCGACAAAGTTAAAAATTTTTTTCAAAAACTAGTAAGAATTGTCTAGAATCATGGTTTACATCGATCTATAACATTTTTTCGGTTCAATACGAATATTTTCATGCTTTTTTCTTAGTTGAAATTTCAAAAAATAGCTAAAAAATGGAGTTACTCAACTTGCTCAGGTGAAAAGTATTTCCCTTCAATCAAGATTTTTGTCGGAAACTTTAAAAAAATTTTTCTCAACGCCTGATTAAATATTAGCAATGTTTCGAAGCGCGCTCTAAGCTTTAAAGGCTGGTCGCCTCGACCCTCGACACCTCGAAAAAGCGTCTCTTAAACAAGTATTTTTCACAGAAAATCAAAGATGAATGAATCATACAATAGGATAGAAGCCTCTACCTTCATTTTTATATAATGCAAACGTTAAAGTTTTATGACAAGAGATTGCCCAAAAAATCAATAATGACAAAAATTCTAATAAAAAAAATATTATACAACTAAATAGAAAATTTAAAAAAATCAGAACGAGTCATGCATTCTTGAACAAAGAAAAAATGCATTCATTGATAAGAATGACAAAAATTTTAACCAAAAATTGTATTAATCCTATTAGTAAGTTGTCATTCATTAATCAAAACAACTTTTCTTTTTAAAAATTTAACTAACAAATTTTTTAAAACATTAACTTTTATGCAGAAATTGATTCGTCATTGTTCGCAATCTATTTTTTCTCATTAAAAAAAGCGCTGAATGCGTATCTAGGGAAAAGACGAGCGTGAATGCCAAATTGAAAATGTCCATCAACTGCCGACAAGTCAAAAGATAATAATGTAAATTTTAGAAGAAGAAAAAATTAAGGATTAGTATTTTTGCACTTTTATTCTTTTTTGTACTAATGATTAATTTTACTTGATTGCACGAATTTTTGCAGAAATATTTTTTCTTGTAACTTTTACTATTCCTCAAAAAGTCTAGGCAATTTTAACTAGACCACAATTATTTTAGGCGTTTTTTCAATAATCCAAAATCATCTTAAGGCCGTTTCATTATACGAAAAAGATCTTATTGCGATTTTCGCTATTTAAAAAACCTCTTCTTTAGGCGATTTTCATTAGCCCAAAAACATCCTTATGTGATTTTCACCACTCCAAAAAACGTCTTTAAGCTATTATATCTTCTTTAAGTGATTTTTACTTGTCTAAAATCAGACTAGTTAAAATCGCTAATCCAAAAGCGATTTTCACTAGTCTGATTTCAGACAAGTAAGAATCGCTTAAAAAAGATTTTATATAGATAAAATAGCTTAGACTTTTTTTTGGAGTGGTGAAAATCACCTAAGGACGTTTTTAGGCTAATGAAAATCGCCTAAAGACTTGTTGAGAAGTAGTAAAAGTTGCAACAAAAAGGTTAGAAGAAAAAATATTTCTGCAAAAATTCGTGCAAAAACAAATAATCATTAATACAAAAAAGAATACTAGTACAAAAAAATTTGCGAAAATTAAAGGTACGGTCTATGAAATTGCGCAAAATTGTTTAAAAAAATACGAAAGAAAAATGATTTATAAAACTTGATTACAAAGAAAACTTTTTACGATTTAAAAAAAACTCGCTTTGAGGAAGTTATAATCAGATTATATAACGTGTAACTTGACACCAGTATGAAAATATTCTTTAACAACTAAACTATTCAACAGATCAATAAGGGAAAATTTGGATAAAATTCAACAAGCTATTCCAAATAAAAAGATCTAAGATTAAAGAAGAGAAATCTCAATTATTTCATTCGAAATAAAGAATTGATTTGATCTGGCCGCTGCTGCCTACCTGCCGACTGGCTTGTTCAATGAAACATGCATATTCCAGCAAGTCAAAAATTTGAACCGGACTAAAAAGCCACTACATGAATTTATTGAATAAATAGGAGAGCGGCAACCAATAATCGAATAACACTCAAAATTCAAAATATATAAAGAGAAGAAAAATACTAAAATGACACAAAAAAAGAGAAACAAAAAAATTTCAAAGATATATAACTTTTGAACATAGATAATTTTCTAAACGTGAAACTTTCTTGATAACAATCATATATTTCTAATGTAAAACGTCATTACTCCTAATGGCATTAATGTATGAACATTTGGAGCTATTGTGAATCAGGAGGGGTCACCCCAGGATCAAAAATCAAAAAAAAATTTTTAATGGCATATTTAGGGATAGTTTTATGCAAAAAATCGATTTCCCGCATTCCCGAAGCGTGAAAACCTTTGTTTGACCCTTAAAAATCAGCAAAAAATTAATTTTAAAGTCAATAAATGTGAAAATATGGGTAAATAATAAATTTTTAAGGGTTAAACAAAGGTGGTTTTCATGCTTCGGGAATGTGCGCTATCGATTTTTCGCATAAAATTACCCTTAAATATGTCATTTTAAAAAAATTTTCGATTTTTAACCCTGGGGTGGTCCCAGGATACACAATAGCTTCGAACATTTTTTATACCTCACCCAAATATTTTACCGATATATCCCATCAAATGGCGTTACCCGAACATTCCCCCTACACATCACATTTCTCCCATCAACTTGCCCTACGCGTGAAATTCCCATATTTTACAAGTGAGGTAAAAGTTCGTTGGAGAAATGTGAAGTGGGTAAAATGTTTCGTGGGGCAGTTGGGGTGGCGCCCATCAAATATAACTCACATTTTAGGTGCAACTACTCGTTTATGAATTCCGCATACTAGGAATAAAAATAGTAACATTAGAAAGCTACAGGTAAATAATGGATGCTTTGTTAAAGATTCCCATAAGGAGATCTAAAAAATAAGGTTTATCAACACAGTTGCCATAGCTGACTGAATAATGGTCATTTTATAATTTTTTAGAAAATTTTCCATATTAACTTGGAATTCTAACACTACATTTAGATGGGACAAGGGAGGAAATTCATATATTTCCGGTAAAATGGAGAGGAATATGCGATCGCATAGGTGAACAAAGCAACTCCTCCCCCACTCCCACACGTACGAGCGGCCCCCAAAAACTAGTGCTGGGTCGAAATTGCAATCTTCGAAATCGAAATTTTCGAGTTTCAAATTTCGCAAAATTGAGGTAGAAAATAAAATTTTCACCAAAAAAATTTCCATGTTCCAACAAAAATCGCCATTTATTAGCAAATAATACAATTTTTTACTAATTTTTATCAAAAAAATTTCAATTTTTGATTGCCTTTGACAAAATTCGCCAAAATTTTTCAATTTTTTGACAAAGAAGCAGAATCACAGGAAAATTTTTTAGAAAATGCTCGTTTTTCAGCTGAAAATCAGCTCAGAAATATTACATTTTTGTTTAAAAAAAATGGAAAATGTGGTCCATTCGGTAAAAAAATAGGAAATTTTGGTCTTTTTTAGTGAAAAAAGGAGACAATGTTAGTTGACCGGAAGAAAATGGCGAGAATCATCCTATCAACATATGTGCAAAAAAACTTACAAATCGAATAGATGGATCAAGAATCCAAAAATATGCGCTGTATACGGTTGAAAGAAATACAATAACTAGTATAGCTTAAAAAAAGTTTAAAAAATTATAGCAAAACTTTAAAAACTCACTTCTCCATTTATATGCAGTTGGTTGCATTGATCCAATTACTTCCGTGAGTCGTCGTTCAAAGAAAATCATGTCTAAAAAAATCAAAATTATTTTTTTTTGATAG
Source organism: Acrobeloides thornei (assembly GCA_034699885.1). Lineage (NCBI taxonomy): Eukaryota > Metazoa > Nematoda > Chromadorea > Rhabditida > Cephalobidae > Acrobeloides > Acrobeloides thornei. The sequence goes on along the minus strand of JAQGCP010000959.1, from coordinate 5,053 downwards.
TCAGTGGTGCAGGCCTGTAGGAAGGATGCTCGTTTCGGCGATGCCCGTCAAAAATGTTGACTAAAAACATGAGGGTAAACAAGTCAACAATTTATAAACAAATACAACACAGGGTTCCCCTTATGTTTTGACCGGCCGGCCAAAAAACATAATGGTCTAATAATTTTTATGGGGGAGGAGTCAAAAATTGCTTCCAGAAATGAAATCCTAATGCCCTTTTGTTGATATCAGGGGGCAAAAGTTCGGGGGCATTACTCCTGTCGGATTTTGCATTTATTGAATTGAAAACATCGAAAAACGCAAAATCCGACAGTGGTAGTGTCCCCGAATTTTTGTCGATCTGTCTCCGAACTTATTCCCTCCTGATAGTTAAATTACCTTCACATGCGGATGAAGTCTCCTCCATATTGTTGATCAAAATTCAATAATGTCGTATTCAAGTCGGTATAATCAATTTTCTATAAAAAAGTAAATTTTAAAGAAACACAAATGAGAAAAGGAACAAAATCACATGTCGAAATAATATAGAAATTTGTACAATATTTCCTCCAGATCTCATTACTTAATTTTTAGCTATTTTGTTACGATGTAAAATTTTTTATATTATCATGGGGAGAGGAAAGTTAGGGGACTCAGAATTGTTGACTGGCAAAAATTTCAAAAAATTTATTTTCTTGTAAGCATATGCTATTAGCATTAATTTCAGGGGGTGAGAAAGTTCGGAGGCTTGGTACTGTTGATCGGCAAAGTTCGGAACTCAAAATCATAATGGTCCCCTCTGTTTTTTTCAAAAAAACCAGGGGATGAAAATGGGTCCGGGACCCAAATGGGTCATTGAATTCCGGATCCATTGTGGGTCCGGGGTCCTAAAAAGTTGGGTCCCTTTCAAGCTCTGGGTAAAGCATTCAATCAGAGTCCAAGTAGCACCAAAAATTTTAATCGGGTAATTACCCTAGTTACCCTCCCTCTGGGTACGGCACTACTCCGAACTTTTGCCGGTCAGCAATAACGAGTCTCCGACATAGGTGTTCACGCACCGGGGGTTAGAAGATCATTTACGAAGTTGATCCTGGACGACCCGGTCAAAAAATGAATTTTTTGTTCCAAATACGAAGTATAAAATTGGTCGTAGTATAAAATAATTATAAAATGAAAAAGAAATTTTTCGATTTCATAAAATTTTCATCGATAATTCATTTTTGTATACAAATTTAAGGGCTGAATCAGCAATGCGATGATGCCGCAAGCAAACATGCGAAGTATCCAACAAATAAAATAGTATAATTTAAAGAAAATCAACTCAGTAATCAAATCTAATTTAAAATTTTCAAGCAACAAATAAAAATTGTATCTATATATGCGCATAACAAAAAAATTTTTATGCTTCTTTGTCAATTTTTGATGATTTTCTCTTTTTTTTTATTACTACATTAAACATGTAATGTGTGTCTGTTTGTCCAGACGATCTCGGGAACGTTAGATTTAAGACATACACAATAACGGGACGAATCGATGGAACGAACAAGAACGGGACGATCGAATGGGAAGACAAGAACAAGATGAATTTTTTCTTCAGATCTCATCTTTAAAGGGGGAACCATTTATACACCAATTATACCGAAATCGCGTATTTCGTTAAAATGTAATAATCGATCAAAATTTGACATGCATATAGGTAAAATTTTGCGGGGGATCCAATGGCGGCCGCCGCCGGCGGTGTTATTTTTCCAAAATTCTCTATCCTAGAAGTCGAAAAATTGAATTTTGAGTGTTTTTTCTGTTGAAAAAATCGAAAATTTCAAAATCGACTTCGCTAACTTTATTCCCCATACTGAAAAACAGTAGAAAACTCAAAAGAAAAATATTCTAGCCCTCAAAAAACTTAGATTTTTAGACCCCAAAAACATAAATTTTCGAAAAAAGCTCTAAACGACTTTCTTTTTATCCTGTTTTTATTGTTTCTAAGCCAAAAATTATCACAGAAAGCACTTTTCTAGGGTAAATTGGTGTCAGGGAATCGATTCCCGATGTTATTGTTCGGTTTTGACATCATCCAAGGGTATTTTGGGCGCTTATACTAAAAATTGAACTATTTTAGGGTATAAAAACAACTAAAACAACCGAAATGAAAAACATAGAAAGATTCAGCATGGCCAATTCTACTAAAATTACGAAGTGATTAAAAAAATTACGAAAATTGAGCGAAAAAAGTGAAATTTAGTGGAAAAAACACTCAAAATTCAATTTTTCGACCTCTGGGATAGAGAATTTTGGAAAAATAACATCGTGATTGGATTCCCCGCAAAATTTTACCTATACATGTCAAATTTTGGCAATAGTAACGAATGCACCACACACTTTTTTGAGGATCGAGTGCACAGTTTTTTGTTTTTGAAATAATTTAAAATTGACGTGGCGAATTCCGATGATTTTGGTGTCATTTTATAGCTGGCAATCGTAGCAATCCAACGACGCTAAGATCATGGCATATTTCTTTATGGTTGCTGAGATATTTGATAAAATGTGAAAAGTGTCGATTTTCGGACAAAAATTCTAAAAAATCGACATTGTTCACATTTTATCAAATATCTCAGCAACCATTAAGAGATATGCCATGATCTTAGCGTCGTTGGATTGCTACGATTGCCAGCTTTAAAATGAAATCATCGGAATTCGCCACGTCAATTTTGGATTATTTCAAAAACAAAAAAGTGTGCGCTCGATCCTCAAAAAAGTGTGCGGTGCATTCGTTCCTATTGCCCAAATTTTAATTGATTTATTACATTTTAATGAAATACGCTATTTCGGTATATAAATGGTTCCCCCCTTAGGCCCGCCACTAGCTGACGCTAGCAGCCTTGTAACGTCGTAATGGCATTTTTCAAACCGTCGTATTTCGGCTTTGCCTTATCCGTTTTCGGGGATCTTGGTGTAATTTTTGTAGAACTAGATCTCCTGCATTGCTTGTGCCAGGTTTTCCCGTCGCACTAAGCATTTTAAGTCGTCGTAATGAGTTTCTACGACGACGACATAAATTTTTTTTTCAAAAAAAAATTCAAAAGTTGTCGTCGTAGAAACTCATTACGACGAATTAAAATGATTAGTGCGACGGGAAAACCTGACGCAAGCAATGCAGCAGATCTAGTTCTACAAAAATGACATGAATTTTTACGAAAAAATTTAGACCCATCGTACTTAAAAAGTACGATAAAATTCGCTTATTTCGTCGTACTTTTTAAGTACGATGAGTCTAAAAAATTTTCATAAAAATTCTTTTACCATTCGATAGTACTCACGAGTACTAACTAATAACACAAAAAGTACGCGCATCCTAAAGGGGTAATTTATGGATTTTCCAATTACTATGGCACTTATTCAGTTTGTGGCTCAACATTGAAAACACTCGAAAAAACATAAGGCCCCCTTATGTTTTTTGCACTTTGGCATGGAATTTGTTTTGCCAGTCACGATATACTTTTGGATGACTGGCAACACAAATTTCGCGTCGAAGGCGCGAAAAAATATAAGGGGGAAACTCATATGTTTTCAAAGGTGAGCCACGAACTGCATAAATCCATTACCCCCTGTCTACGGCACTGCCGGTGAACACTGGACTTCGATAAGCCGCCCCCTCGATAACCGGCCACCTTGGGCGCAGTCCCCAGCGTGTTCTGTTATCGAGAGTCGACTGCAGCAACACGGAAAAATTTACCGAACCGATCGATAAAAGAGCAGCAAAAAAAGATCGCTATATTGGTAAAGGACATTTTCAAAAAAAATTCATATTTTTGTTCAGCATAATATTCTCTTCAAACGCGAATAAAAAAGCTAGAGAACGTGCTAAACGTGTTATTTGTTAATAACTGTTAATTTTTGCTTTTTGTAGAATGACTTGTAACATTACCGTTATAATTGGTTCAAAGAAATTGGATGTTAGTGTTTCATCGGAGTCTCCTTCAAAAGGCTCAGATAATGTTCCAAGCGAAGGTACTTCAGTATCATCAGAACCAGCTGTATTGAAAACAATTGGAGAATTGCGAGAATTTATCCATGGAAACTCTGATCTGGATGGAAATTCTGCAAAATTGATTTATAGAGGTTGGTTTACATTAAGTAGTAAATCCATGGGCTGTCGTACGCGCGTTTCATTGGCGCACCTGGGGTTCTCCCCTCTCCCAAAGTCGAAAAAAATGTAAATTTTACCTAATGGTTCCCCTTATGTTTTGCTCAAATTTTTTGAAAAAAATCATAATGGTTCTCTGATGATTTTTCACCAAAATTGACTAAAATTTTCCTTTTTTTCAACAAAAATGACCAAATTTCCTCTTTTTCACCAAAATTGGCCAAGTTTTCTCTTTCTTTTGTCGCTACATGGTGAGCCAAAAAACCGTATTTTTGCTTTTTTTAGTGAAAAATTTTCAAAACTTTTTCAAAAATTATCTATAAGGGGTATATTCATGCGAGAAATCGATTGCACGCATCGAAAACCTTGTAAACACATCCCAGACTATGAATTTTCGAAATTAATGCCGAATGTTTGGATAAATTTTTATTTGCAAAAAAATAATTTCAATAATCTTCTGTAATACTTGAAAATACGACAATTTGATATTTTACGGTCTTGGAAGCGTTTTCAAGGTTCTTTAATGCGTGCAATCGATTTCTCACATGAAAATACCCCTTATAGGTGATTTTTGAAAAGAAATTTTTTGAAATCCATCAAAAAACGCAAAAGTACGGTCCTGTAGTTCAAATTTCATAAACAATCATTTTTAGGAAAGTATATGGGCCATGAACCAGACGAATCTCTCGAACTCTATCGATTTAAACCAAACGACAAAATAATGGTTATGGGACAACCAAAGCCTGGCATGAAGCACGAACCGAATCCAGGATTGGAAACACTTATGAATTATGAAAAGAAACATCTTGTTCCACTTAATAAAACTTATGAAGAACTGGATAAGGATCTTACTGAATTAGAACGAAATTTTTTAGAAGGTGTGTTTTGTGGCCTGTTGCTGAACTCGGAAAATGAAAAACGGAAAATTTC